>WNGS01080711.1:0-21786 GCA_020271785.1 Procambarus virginalis | reverse complement strand
CAGGGTCATAGGGTGAAAGATACTCTGCTCATTGTTTCTCTCCGGCGCCCGGGATCGAACCCGGGACCACAGGATCACAAGTCCAGCGTGCTGTCCGCTCAGCCAACCGGCTCTCCCTACCCGGGTGTGTGTCAGCACAGGTGACAAGAGTAACGGAGTGTGTGTGTGTCAGCACGGGAGACAGGTGTACCGGGGTGCGTGTGTTTGTTATAACGGGTGACAGGTGTACTGGTGTGTGTGTGTGTGTGTCAGGACGAGAGACAGGTGTACCGGGGTGTGTGTGTGTCAGCATGGGAGGCAGGTGTACCGATGTGTGTGTGTGTCAGGACGAGAGACATGTGTACCAGTGTATGGGTGTCACCACATGTGACAGGTGTACTAGTGTGTGTGTGTGTTAAACCGGGTGATAGGTGTACCGGTGTGTTGGTGTGTCAGCACGGGTGACAAGTGTACCAGGGTGTGTGTGTGTGTGTGTGTGTGTGTGTCAGTACGGGAGACAGGTGTACCGGGGTGTGTACTCACCTAATTGTACTCACCTAATTGTGCTTGCGGGGGTTGAGCTTTGGCTCTTTGGTCCCGCCTCTCAACTGTCAATCAACAGGTGTACAGATTCCTGAGCCTACTGGGCTCTATCATATCTACACTTGAAACTGTGTATGGAGTCAGCCTCCACCACATCACTACCTAGTGCATTCCATTTATTAACTACTCTGACACTGAAAAAAATCTTTCTAACGTCTCTGTGGCTCATCTGGGTACGAAGTTTCCACCTGTGTCCCCTTGTTCGTGTCCCACCCGTGGTGAAGAGTTTGTCTTTGTCCGCCCTGTCAATTCCCCTGAGAATTTTGTAGGTGGTTATCATGTCTCCCCTTACTCTTCTGTTTTCCAGGGATGTGAGGTTCAGCTCCCTTAGCCTTTCCTCGTGGCTCAATCCTCTCAGTTCCGGGACGAGCCTGGTGGCATACCGCTGAATCTTCTCTAACTTTGTCTTGTGTTTAACTAGGTATGGACTCCAGGCTGGAGCTGCATACTCCAGGATTGGTCTTACATAAGTGGTATACAGGGTTCTGAAAGATTCCTTACACAAATTTCTAAAGGCAGTTCTTATGTTGGCCAGTCTAGCATATGCCGCTGATGATATTCTTTTGATGTGGGCTTCTGGGGACAGGTTCGGTGTGATATCAACCCCCCAGATCTTTCTCTCTATTTGACTCTTGCAGGATTTCCCCTCCCAAATGATACCTTGTGTTCAGCCTCCTGCTCCCTTCTCCTAATTTCATCACCTTACACTTTCCCGAGTTGAACTTCAGCAGCCATTTTCTAGACCATTCCTCCAGTTTATCCAGGTCATCCTGTAATCTCTGTCTATCTTCATCCGTCTTGATTCTTCTCATAATTTTTGCATCATCAGCAAACATTGAGAGGTATGAGTCTATACCCTCCGGAAGATCGTTCACATATATTAGAAACAGGATGGGTCCAAGTACTGAGCCCTGTGGGACTCCGCTGGTGACATCTCGCCACTCTGATGTCTCCCCCTCACCGTTACTCGCTGTTTCCTGTTGCTTAAGTACTCCCTTATCCACTGGAGCACCTTCCCTTTTACTCCTGCCTGTTGCACCAACTTTTTAACAACCCACCCTTCTCTTTCCTGCCTAATTTTTGTTGCTTGGTCATAAAATTCTATTAAACCTGTGAGGCACGATGTGTGTGTGTGTGTCATCATGGATGACAAGTGTACAAGGGTGGGTGTGTGTGTCAGCACGAGTGAAAAATGGACCTTTTTTTTATTATTTATTATTTTCTTCCACAAACGTGGTAACACATTTACAATGCTAACCAGCACATAAACATTTTCTTCTGTCCTCCATGGACAGGGTTAGAGATGTGTTAAACATATAGTTCAAGGGTTTATTGAACAATCAACCACAGAAGGTGATTCGGTGCTTTTAAAATGCTAAGCTAACCTACATACGTAAATACATAGATACACAGATTTTCGTATGCCCTACATAAAGTATTCGATGTGTCTTTTACATAGTGTCATTAATGTGCATTAACAAATGTGAAATGTAATTCTGATCAGCTTCCATATGTACTTTATACACATACATATACATACACACACACATATATATATGTACACATACATACATACATACATACATACATGTATACATACATATATACACACACACACACATACATTCACATACATTTTGTCTCTTACTCTGACAGAGTGAGATAGCTGATAGAGAAACTAGTGTGCAATTAAGCACTTAATCACTGAAGATGATAAAGGTGCTTTTACAAGCTCAGGTTATATAGTTACATCACATACATACATTATATAATTGATACATTACATGGTTAATCATGGGTTCAAGTCCAATATAACATCAAGTGTTCCAGTACTCATATAGTAATTACACAGTTCAACATACCTTAGCCCAGGAGGGCGAAAGTCAGTCAATATGTGACATTCTACAATATAATGTTCAAGAGAGTGCATGTTTTCTCTTTCACAAAGTTAACACATTGTTTACTCGACATTTGGGTTTTGAGAAAGCTGCCAGATACGTCTATATCCCAGGCGTATTCTGGCCGCTCAACGATGATTATTTATGCTTTATAATGTGTACAAATCACAGCCGAGTCCAAGAGCCTGATGGACTAGACCACTTACCGCAGGAGCCCTGGTCAGAGACCGGCCCCTGGGGACGTTGATCCTAGGAACCTTTGAAAGAAAAAGTAACCACAAGGTAATCCTCCCCAGGGGCCATAGATTTCCCAACCTTAATTGTCATTAATACTTCATCCCGAAAGCTGCTGCTGGTTCCACAGATCTTCATTAAGGGGAGAAAGTTATCTAGAAATTTACAGATTGATAAATGATGGGAAAGATCCCTTACAGTTAATACCTTTGTCAGGAAGACGATGGTTGGCAAGGAGCAGTAGTGTAAAGCGGCTGTTAGATCAGTGGTATTCTCTAACAACTCATTACCAAATTGCGTTTTCCTCTTGTGATAAATATGTTGCAAGGCAACTATTTTCAATGTACGCTGATCCCTCCAATAAGCTATATTTCACATGTCTCAAACCAATCCTAAATGGTTTTGAAAGGATGAATTTACTTTATCAAAAAGATGAAGCAGATCAGTGTAGCCTTCACACTGTTTTAGAAAACTTCACTCTTGGAATACTCAGAAGAATCGTTCGTCCTCATCATGCAAAGCTTCATGTTAATTTGGACTACAATTCTATGTGTCTGCCCCCCCCCCCCCTGGAGAAAGTTGAATTTGGTTACGAATTTTCAACACATCGGGCCACTAACTGACAAAACAATTTTATAACTAAGGAAAAGTTTCAAAATATTCAAGAAAGATGCGATAATTTTTTTAATAAAAGCTTGCAAATAGCTTCTTTCTCGTATTCTAAGTAATGTTGAAACTTTAAAAAAAGGTAAAAAATCTGTCACCTATCATATGCCTTAGCCACACACGGCCACCATTTTCAGAACTTCCATTAGTATTAGCTGACCAATCTAAGCTTAGTGAAATTGAAAGTCAGTGGCGCCTACCGTTACCATTGACTAGTCCAACATTTGTGAGGGACAAATTCCGACATCCGGATCGTCATTTTAGACCAAGACAATAACTGTCATGAACGCTGCTGGCGATCCCATACTGATTGACCTCGCTGAGTTTGCATTGAAAATATACAGCTTGCCAATCAGTAATGCCCTGGTTGAAGGGATATTTTCGAGAGTAACGTCTGTGAAAACTAAACTGATAAATCGAATGGGACTTGAGCTTTTGACATCAATCTTGAGAATCAAAACATATCTTGAAGAAAATGTAACTTGTTGCTCGTCATTTGAACCACTCATGTCAATGCTTAAATATGAGTCTGCAATATACAAGAACGAGGTTGTGGATGCAGATCAAGATCTTGGTAATCTTCAACTGTAAAGACGTGGAAGGACTCGACACCCATTATGCTTCAAACAGTAAATATTGGTAAGTTATCCTATTATCATATTGGTTAAATATATATATGCAGAGATAATATTAATAAAACAATTAAAATCGTTCAATGTAATCAATATATCAAAATAGGTTACTTTGAAACCTGTATCAGTCACTAAACAAAAAATTGGGCTACTCTTATTACAAATTCGCTACTTTTAGACCGTCAGCTCGCTACTTTTAGCAATTTGGATCTGGCAACCCTGCGGCAGTATCCTCACAGACCCAGAGTAGGTTGGACCTCGGCTGGCCAGATAAACACCTTTGTTGCCTCACTCAATAAAACTACTGAAGTGTCTACTGTGTATAACTACAACCAAAGAAGACAACGAATACTGGTAGCAGCGGTGTGATTCAGAATTTATTTTCTGAGCTACGAAATCTCAAGTGCCCACATCACGTGTGTCCAGTGCCTCCCGCCACCCGCCACCCACGCATCATATAATGATTTATACCAGTCTGGGGTCCTACCATCAACCACTACTCTAGGTCAACGTCTCAGAAGTAAGGGTTAATTTTTTTTCCTGTGAGAACGCCATTTCATCAGTGAGGGGAAAGGAAGATTCATGCACCAGCCATTTTGAATTTCCCACGCCAGCCATTTTGAATCTCGCGCCACCTGGGAAAATCCGCTACCCACCACCACCTTCACCAACGCTGACAGCATCAAGTCTTGTGAGTGTTTCAAGCTACTGCAATCGTCGTCAGTCATCGTCGCAAGTGTCAACTGATCATTGTGTGTGTTGTATTGTTATTTAAGAGGAATTGGTGAAAAAAAAAAAGTTCAACTGTCTGACTAGCGTCGCCAGCTCCAACTCGCACCGCCACATTGCCTCCGCTCACCATCGCTACAGCCTTCTGCTACACCATTCTACAGTGAACTTCTGTCTACACGCCTCCATAGCAACTGGCCTTCACTCGTCATTCGACGATATAATTATTGTCACGCCCTCAACATCACTCACATTCCTGTGTGGGGTCCCCCGAGCTTCGCGCCACTGCCACCGGGAGCGTTGCCTGTCGCACCAGATGTAAACAAACCCTCGCATGTGCCTCTTCAGATCTTCACGACGTTCCTCCAATTTTGGCTACTGGTGATTCTCATGAATTGCAACCCTGAGATAAGGAATTGTTAGTTGAGAACAATGTGCCAACTTCTAAAAAGTGGCTTACATAATAATATCCATAATATCCTGTGAATTAACCATTCAGTGACTTGTTAAATATCCTGTGAATTAACCATTCAGTGACTTGTTAAATAGTCCATGGCTCACAAGCGGCATTCTCAACTCAATCAACAAGAAATATGAATATGAAAAGAAACTTAGGATTGGCCTAGTTTCAAAGGAAGTAGCTAAAAGGTACTCATCAATGCTTACCAGTATCATAAGAAAGGCAAAACTTGCATATTATGTGAATAGATTCAATGAAGCAAAAGGCAACATGAAAAGCACATGGAATACCATCTCTAGTATCCTAGGAACTAAACAACACTCACATAACCAAATAAAACTCTACAAGGATGGGGATATACCGTCAACTGATTTAGAAATGGCAAATGAATTTAATAGTTTCTTTTCATCGGTTGGTGCTAATCTTGCCAGTAAAATCCCACAGACTCAGACACATATTAACACATATCTCTCAGGCAGCTATCCAAACTCTCTACTCCTTTCACCAATCAGCCCGGCAGATGTTGTGTCCATCATACACTCTCTAAAAACCAAGGCAGGGAACACCAGTGAAATTCCGTCCATTGTATACAAGAGAGCCTCCCATGCCCTTGCCCCACCCATAGCCCTACTGTTCAACAAATCTATAGAGTGTCACACCTTCCCTGATATCCTCAAAAAGCAAGAGTAACGCCAGTCCATAAAGGAGGCAATCCGGCGGACATAAACAATTATAGACCAATATCAAATCTACCCATTCTATCAAAAATATTTGAAAAAATTATTTACAAACAGCTCTATTCCTACCTCGTAAAATTCGACATACTCAGCCCCTGCCAGTTTGGCTTCCGGTCCCAAAAGAGCACCAACGATGCAATCATTAGTCTCCTTGACGTAATCTACTCAGCCCTTGACAAAAATGAGTTTCCGATTGGACTCTTCATTGACCTAAGAAAAGCCTTTGATACTGTTAATCACAACTACCTCTTACTTAAACTCCAGCATTATGGAATCCGAGGCCTTGCCCTTGACTACATCCGATCCTATCTTAGTGACAGACACCAATATGTAACCATCAATGATACAACTTCTTCCACTCTACCAATTACCGTTGGAGTGCCACAGGGCAGTATCTTAGGACCTCTTCTATTTCTTATATATATAAACGATCTGCCTAATGTCTCTAATATTCTCAAACCTATATTGTTTGCTGACGATACTACTCTTATCTATTCAGACCTCAACCCACATACACTAAATAATGTTGTGAATAATGAATTAAAAAAGTCCACTTATGGATGTCAACTAACAAACTAACATTAAACATCGAAAAGACTTACTACATCTTATTTGGAAGCAAATCATCAAATGCAATTCAGCTACAGATAGACAACATTAACATCAGTAATAAAAATGATGGCAAGTTTCTTGGCCTATTCCTAGACAAGAGACTCAACTTCAGCACCCACATTCAACACATAACTAAGAAAGTCTCTAAGACAGTTGGTATACTCTCCAAAATCAGATATTATGTTCCTAACTCCGCTCTCCTCTCTCTCTCTATTATGCACTAATCTACCCCTATCTTAATTATGGTATCTGTGCATGGGGGTCTACCACTGCAAACCACCTTAAGCCCATCATCACCCAGCAAAAATCTGCTATCAGAATAATAACTAACTCTGCTTTCAGACAACACTCAGCTCCCTTGTTTAAATCCCTAAACTGCTAAATATTAACTCCCTCCACACATTCTCTTGTGTCAACTACATTTACAAAACCCTGTTCTTAAATGCAAACCATGCTCTGAAACTCTCTCTGGACAGATGTAATAGGACCCATTATCACCACACCAGAAATAAATATCTCTTTGATATCCCCAGGGTCAAACTTAATCTGTGTAAACACTCTATGCAAATTAAGGGACCTAGTCTATGGAACTCACTCCCTAGTGAATTGAAAAACTAAAACTTTTGCCTTATTTAAAAACAAAACCAAAAAGTACTTAATTTCATCTTCTTAGTTTCCTACACTGAGCTTTATTTTTTGCTCTGTACCTAGTGTTACCCAATCTCCTAATTCTTATGTATGTAACCCAAACAACCTTATCATTGTGTTCATTGCTGTCTTCCTTTATGTGCTAGCCATTTGCTGTATTGTGCCTACCAATTTTTGTCAACTACCATTCAAGCTTTCATTGCAATCAATCTTAGCTACCTAAGTGCTTTATTATACTGTACCTACAATTTTCTCTCATCTTTTTTTTTCTTGCCATGTAACTGTTATCATTTCTTTTTTATAATTTTTGCTAGTATTTACCTACTTAAGATTTTCTTAGGTTAAGGACCTGCCCGAAACGCTGCGCGTACTAGTGGCCTTACAAGATTGTAATTACCATATTATATATTCTCACATTCCCAATGTACCTTCTTGTATACGAATAAATAAATAAATAAATAAATAAATAAATATTGGAGCTGGTTCAGTACTCCATTTCCATAGTTTCTCTGAGTCATTTCAATATTTCCTGCATTGATTCCATTATTCATTATTTGTTACTAGTGTCATTAGTGAATTCAAAGGTGAGAGAAGTAAGAAATAATTGATTCTAGCAGTTTATTTTTCATAATAGAAATTTGTTTTTGAGATTTCCACAGACAATAGAACAGAAATTTTTTTATATTTCTCCAGACCTAACTTTGAAATTTATCCTTTCAGCATTTTATTTTAAACTTTTACCATAGCATGTTACCCATGTGCCTGTGTCCAATTTGTTTTTGCTAAACCCATTTTTCTTGCATTGTCACTTGTTGTGTTGAATCATTTTAATGAAATTTTGCAATTGCACTTTCCAGTTTTTATTCTAAATTGCTGTGCTTAGCCTGGTTTAATTAATTTACATGCTTCTAATTCCAACCATATTCATACCAGATTGATAATTTAATTCACAAATTTGCTTGTTCTTAATTATTTTGTTGCCTAGTATAATTTTAATAATTTTAATTGTTTTTTAATTCACGATTTTGGGTGTTTTTAATTATTTTGTTGCCTAGTACAATTTTAATAATTTTAATTGTTTTTTAATTCACGATTTTGGGTGTTTTTAATTATTTTGTTGTCTAGTATAATTTAATAATTTTAATTCTGCTTTTAATTCATAATTTTGCTTTTTTTTAATTATTTGTTGCCTAGTACAATTTAATAATTTTAGTTCGTCCATTTTCTTACCTTAGCCATGTTTCATATTTTTTTTGAGTGTTTTTAATTTTTGTGTGTGGACTCTATTTCTTATGCCTAGTGTACTTAATTATAATTTGCATTCAACTACCACTTCCTCGGTAGTGACAATGCCTACCACTGTTGCAACCCCTTCAGACTCAACTGGAACAGTTGCTCGTCCCAATGTCCAGAGATCAGTTCAGGAAATTGTTATCCCACTTTTTGCTGGTGAATCCCGCTTATTAGAGTCATGGTTTAGTAAGGTTGAAGCGAAAACAGTCGCACGTTTTTCTGAGCCTACTGATGCCGAATACTTGGCAATTGCACGGTCAACTGTGGACACAACCAAAGGTGATGCACGTTTTGTTGTTGATGAGAAAGCCATTGTTAGCCTCCAGTCTTGGTCTGATTTTAAGGATTTCTTTCGCCGGCGCTTTGTTAACAAAGGAGATCTAGACCCGTATAGGTTAGTCAAGAAAATTACCAATGCCACCATGCAGCCTGGTGAATCGTTTAATGCATTTACTAGCCATCTCGATCAGTATCTATATGCCTTAGTGTCTGCTATGATTAGTTCGTCTTGGGTAGATAAAGACAATAATCTATCCCCTGAGGCTATGGCCAAAATGATAGCATTTGCGACTTTAATGCATTTTGCCCCAGAGCATACTAAACCGATCATTGAGCAACAAAATTTTGCAGTTAAACATGAAATTGGTGAAGTGTTTGAGGCTATTAACAATGCTGCCGATAAACTAGCTCCCCGAAGTGCTCAACTGTTGCCATCCTCTGATACTGTGAATGTAGTAACAAGCTCTCAGCATCCTCCCACAAACTCTCAAAACTCTTGGTCGCAGAACCGTACCCATGGTCGTAGCTCCCAGTCAAATTTGCCTACTCATAAGTTGCCAAGATGCCATAGTCTGCAACCATCCAGTCCCTCATGTTGGCATTGTGGTAAGAGTAACCACCTCGCAAGGGACTGTTGGTCCGCTCCTAGGTCATCACCCCCTAAACAATTCTCTCGGTCCCCTCGTCAATCTAATCATTCTCGGCTCCCATATTGCAAGTACCATAAACAAGTTGGTCACCACACTGCAGATTGTAGAGCTAGTCAAAGGACATCCCCACCTCGTAACTTCCACGGTCAGTCTTGGCGAGGTGCACAGCGTCCAAGACATTATCAGAACTCGCGTAATTACAACTCCCAGCCCAACTATAATGCAACTTCGAATTATAATACTCGGTCACAGAATGCTGGAGCTCAGAATGTTCACTCCACGTCATCGGGAAACCCCCAAAGCCATCCGTTAACCAATTCAGGTTAGCCAGTCCTAGTGCCCTCCCTGTATATTCAGTAGCTACACAAAATAGATTTGGACACTTGACAGAGGAGGACACTGACTCTAGCCCAGTTGTAGATGTTGACAGAACCACAGTGAATTTGACCCAGACGAGACGCAGATATCTCAGACAACATAAGTCACAAGTAGTAACTTGTCCAGTCTCAGGTGATGGTCCCCATGTCTCAGCCATTGTATATGGTAGAGTTTTAAAAGTTTTTCTTGATTCGGGTGCAAAAATTAATATTGTCAAGCCCTCAGCTCTTAGAGACATTGCAAGTAAGTACTTTCCTACGGTAAGGAAGTGCTCCATACCTTTTCTAAGTGGTGTTTCAGGAAATAAAGTAAAAGTTCAGGGTGAAATTGACCTCCCACTCAAGTTAGATGACGTCACATTGTCTATAACATGTTTAGTTGTTGACGTTATTCATTTTCCGGGAGACATTCTCCTAGGTCTGTACACCATGATTGATGAAAATATTGCGTTGTTTCCCCATCGTTGGAACATTAGTATCAAAGACCCCGTCATACCCTTGTGTAGCATGTATCGACAGGGTCATGAGTTCAACCTTCAATCAGACTACGTTAATTTTGTTGACACCCGCCTTGCTAGCGTAGGTTTGTCAGATCCTTGTCGTGGTAGCATACCCGAGAAAACAGGCACTCGATTGAAGCATCGTAGTTGTGCAGTTGTTAAGGAGAGTGAGTATCGGGACTTTCTGGAAGGGGACGCCCTAACGGATTCTCGTTGTCTCGCTCGCCAGGCAGCTTCCATCTCTGAAGTCAGTGCTTCCACGGCTACTGACACTGTGCTGTACCCTCATTCTCTCACCAGAATAAGAGTTAAGGTTCAGGGAGTGCCTGAGTTGTCGGATGTGATTGCGGAAAGTGAAACGTGTAAAGTGAATGGTACGTTTGTTGAACCCTCCTGGCACACAGTGCAGGATGGTACTGTTACATTGTATATTGCAAACACTAGTAATGCCGACATCCATCTCCAGTCTGGCAACCATATTGTAGATTTTGCCCATTACTCGTTACCGGTGCGATTTGTGGATGATGTCTCCATGGATCATACTGTTTGTACTCTCACACCAGGAGAACAGGGATCTCAGCCAGAGGTGCAAGCGCTA
Organism: Procambarus virginalis; assembly: GCA_020271785.1. NCBI lineage: Eukaryota > Metazoa > Arthropoda > Malacostraca > Decapoda > Cambaridae > Procambarus > Procambarus virginalis. The sequence goes on along the minus strand of WNGS01080711.1, from coordinate 10,891 downwards.
CATCTCAGGCCTACTGATTTTCCTGACTCTGTGGCTCAGCTTTTGGAAATTTTGAACAGGAATAGAGCCGTTGTTGCTCTACCAGGAGGAAAGTTAGGTCTCACTCCTCTTATTACACATAAAATTCCCCTTGCACAAGGAACTACGCCTATTTATGTTCCAGCTTACCGTCTTCCCCATTCTCAGAGAGCAGAAGCCGATAGACTCGTAGAGGAAATGTTACAGAGTCATGTAATTGAATCAAGTAATTCGCCATGGAACGCTCCATTGATTCTTGTACCAAAGTGAGATGGGACTTGGAGACCTGTAATCGATTATCGGAAGCTTAACAGACTAACTATACCTGATCGTTTCCCACTTCCAGTCCTAAATGATTTGTTGCAAAGTATTGGTCGAAACAAAGTATTCTCGACGTTAGATTTGTTGCAGGGATTCTGGCAAATCCCCCTTGATGAAGTAAGTAAACAATTGATAGCCTTTAGTACTCCCAATGGTCATTTTCATTTCAAAAGAATGCCGTTTGGTTTGCGGAGTAGTCCAATAACCTTTTCACAGCTCATGACAAATCTATTTCGTAGATTGATAGGAAGTACTCTTCTAGTTTACCTTGATGATCTCATAATCATGTCGCAAGATGTTCAGACTCATTTCCAGAACCTTGAGAAAGTGCTTGCAAAGCTCGCAGAAGCTAATTTAAAAATAAAGCTTGCAAAATGTTCATTTTTAAGGGAGAAGATTAATTTCCTAGGTCATACAGTTACACCTTCAGGTATTACATTGAATGAATCAAAGATTATTGCTGCCCGTGATTTTCCAACGCCTCGTACCGCAGACGCCATAAGACAGTTCACAGGTCTTGTAGGATTTTATCGTTCATTTATTGCTGGATTCTCTATTATAGCCGCTCCACTTTACAAGTTGCAAAGAAAAGATGAACCCTTTGTTTGGGGGAGAGGCCCAGGATCACTCATTCAAAAAAACTCAAGGCAGCCTTGATCTCGTCACCTGTCCTTAGGTACCCAGATTTTTCTAAACCTTTTACGTTGGTTACAGATGCTAGTGACATAGATTTAGGTGCTGCATTACTTCAAACAGAAGGTCACAGAGATCACGCAATAGCTTATGTAACCCGTACATTATCTAAAGAAGAGAAAAATTATAGCGCAACAGAACGAGAAGCCTTGGCAGTTGTCTGGGCACTTAAGCATTTCAGGGATACAATTTATAATTACCCAGTTCATGTTCTTACAGATCACCAACCATTAATTCCCTTGTTCAAAAATAAGAATCCAGTTGGAAAGTTTGCTAGATATTTGCTCACAATTCAAGAATTCAATCCCACATTTGGTTATAATCCAGGAAAGCAAGATGTTGTAGCCGATGCGTTTTCTCGACATGTAGCTGCGATTCCGTTAAATTACCCAGCATTAGATGCTACAGTAGTCGAGACGGAACAGAGACAAGACCCCATATGGTCACCCATCATTAAATTTTTGACTAAGCAAGATACTCGCCCGATTCATAAACCTCCAGTACCATTGAAAGAGTCAATGATGTTAAACAATTTACTGTGTAGAATAGTAAAGCTAGGGACAGCCCCGACGAAATGTTGTCAGTTAGTTGTTCCAGCTGTCTTGGTACCAACTGTGTTAAAAATTATCCATGATGCTCCTGCAAGTGCACATCCAGGAAAGGATCGTACACTCCAACAAGGTCGATTGAAGTATTTTTGGCCAAAAATGGCTAAGGAGATTGCTCATTATGTTGACAGATGTTTAACCTGCTTACAGCACAAGGGACATGTTTCAGGACCTAATCCAATTCAGGTGTACCCAGCAAATAAAGCTCCTTGGGAGCGAGTATCGATGGATTTGTTGACAAATTTTGCAGAAACAGAAAAAGGGAACAAACATTTGCTTGTAATGGTCGATAATTTTTTACGGTTTTGTGAACTAGTTCCTATCCCGAACAAAACAGCAGAAACTATAGCCAGTGCATTCCATGACCAAATAATTTGTAGATATAGTATGCCTAAAGTAATCCTTTCAGATAATGGTCCAGAATTCAGTAATAGTATTTTAACTAGCTTGTGTGATTTATATAACATTAAAAAATGTAGTATCATGCCTCACCAACCAGCAAGCAACGGATTAGCCGAACGTACTAACAGGAAAGTGTTAGATGCCTTGAGAGTCACATTGAATTTTGATAACAACAATTGGGATGATTTTATACCCTTAATTCAGTGTGCCATAAATTCTTCAATTAATGTTTCTACAGGTGACACACCTCACGCTATTCTTTATGGTACAGACAAGATCCTCCCTAATGAATTGATTAATGTACCTCCTACTCCCTTATATAATGTAGATGATTTTGTTCAAGTGAAGAGTAGACAAATGAAACTAGTATTCAAGAAAATACGAGAACAACTGTCCAAAGCTACAGCCGAGTTCACTCTAGCAAGGAATGCACGAGCTAAACCCAGTAAAATAACTATCGGATCTGTAGTAATGATACTTAACCAACACAGGTCTGGCCCAGGGTTGCTGTACATCAAGTGGTCTGTCAACCACAGAAGGTGGTGTCCCAATAGGAGTATCTGTATGGGTAAGTTCATTGTCATCTTCCTCATCAGTCTCGTCAACAGTCATTTTAGCTAACTTCTTATGGTCTAAATGTTCATTTATATACTCTCCTGTTACTAAGTTCTTAAGTCTGTACTTGTTACCTTTGATAAGCTCGGTTACCTTATATGGGCCCCAAAATTAGTTACTTGTACATAGTACAAGTTAACTAAGAAATTTTCGGGTCCATATAAGGTAACCGAGCTTATCAAAGGTAACAAGTACAGACTTAAGAACTTAGTAACAGGAGAGTATATAAATGAACATTTAGACCATAAGAAGTTAGCTAAAATGACTGTTGACGAGACTGATGAGGAAGATGACAATGAACTTACCCATACAGATACTCCTATTGGGACACCACCTTCTGTGGTTGACAGACCACTTGATGTACAGCAACCCCATACTAGCACTTATAATCTTAGATCTAGACCTCTCGTTTCAACCGTGCACTCACCCCATGTCCATTGGCTAGATGTTAACGAGGATATCTCTCAAGATGATAGTTTGTCACATGCAGTTTCATCTGTTCCTGACCATCAGTCAGAGCCAGAGTTGTATAGTGCTCTGGATGAACTAGGTGTAGATATCCGCAGAATTTATAATTAATTGCACTCTGCAGTTATTATGTTTTGTTTTGCAAAAATTCATTTGCAGTATTTCTACCACATGTGTCTTATTATTACCATTATATATAATGTATAGTTTTTTCTCAACTTTATTTTGTTATAAATTAGATGCCATTAAGTCTAATGCCATTTGTAATTTTTTTTTTTACAGTTCTTGTCATAAAGAGTTCATTAATGTTCTAGCAACCACACTGAGGCCAGTGAATCCTGACTGCTATCACTCAGATGTTAGTCTTCTTGATCCAGGTCTTGTATATAGCTTGTAAATATATTGTACATTAAGAAAAAAAATGTTTTTTTCCCTCATTATCTAATCTTAAAATTCCTTTGTGGTTGTTAGGCCAGAACTTTTGTTCCATTAATGTAAATAATTGTCTATAATTTTGTTTTGTTCCCAAGCACATGCCATTAACACAAGTTAATAATTTTGTTTAGGCAATACCTTGAGTTGTATTGTTCATATCTGATAAGTAGACATACACATGTTCTTAATGCTCTAGTTTAATTAAAGCATTGTTACCATGATTTTTCACACCTGATCTTCTTTTGATGTTTATTATGCAAATTTCACATGTAAGCCATTATTGAATGCCACCGAGGTCCTTTCAGTATCATTGTAACTATATAGCTAGCCAGAGCTTGTCGACATGGGACGTCGACTTGGTAGCGTGTCCGAGCGGTGTTAATACTCAAATACTCAAATCGTATGACGGTTGAGACATAACCAATCACAGGCGAGTAGGCCTCTGACGTCATGCCAGACAGAGCCGGCACCAGCCGTGCTCCCAGCAGGCGGCAGTATCCTCACAGACCCAAAGTAGGTTGGACCTCGGCTGGCCAGATAAACACCTTTGTTGCCTCACTCAATAAAACTACTGAAGTGTCTACTGTGTATAACTACAACCAAAGAAGACAACGAATAAATGTTTGCCTAAGCACAGTTCAGTTGCTCATTTAAACAATATAATTTTATATAAATTTACCATTCGTTATGTTGTGAGGGAGCGAGTGTGGGGTGTTCTGACGCAAATTTGCTCAGTGGCTGAAAGACGGGCCTCGAGTCAACTGGTCTGATTCTTGTAAGTGTCTGTTTTGTGTATTTTCTGTTTGTCTTAGTAGTTACAATTATCTGGTGAGAATATCTTATTAGATTATCAATACTTCTGTAGGCCATCTGATTACTGTTATACCTGAATGAAGATTAACCTTGATTTCTATACATTTTTATTATTATATAAATATTTTTATATACATGTGTAATATCTTTTTACCTGGTGTATTTCTTCCAATTATATTGTATGGTACGTACCGATGAGGTACCCTGGTTAAACGTAGATAGCTACAGATTCACATTCATCTCCCTAGACCGTTAACTTCTTTGTCTCTGTAAGTTCAATGAGCCGTACGTACAGGAACGTTACAACCCCCAAGAGGTCGTCGCTGGCTTGTGTCAAAGCAATATTAAACCGTATTACACAAGCTCATCCAGTCGTCCACCAAATATTGCAAAAGTAAACGGACCTTGAGAAAGCCCTCTGCCAGATTAAGACGACTCAGGACTAAATCCCCAAAATCCTGAAACAGCAGAGTTCGTCAAGTGGAGGTCCTGCAAGTCAGAACCTGGTGCAAGATGATGGAACACATACTGCCGAGGTGCGTCAGCAGACACAACAAGGACACCAGCACATCAGCGCAAGCAGTAACACCAGTGCAGACAGTAACACCAGTACACACAGTAACACCAGTACACACAGTAACACCAGTACACACAGTAACACCAGTACACACAGTAACACCAGTGCAGACAGTAACACCAATACACACAGTAACACCAGTACACACAGTAACACCAGTGCAGACAGTAACACCAGTACACACAGTAACACCAGTACACACAGTAACACCAGTGCAGACAGTAACACCAGTACACACAGTAACACCAGTACACACAGTAACACCAGTGCACACAGTAACACCAGTACACACAGTAACACCAGTACACACAGTAACACCAGTACACACAGTAACACCAGTACACACAGTAACACCAGTACACACAGTAACACCAGTACACACAGTAACACCAGTACACACAGTATCACCAGTACAGACAGTAACACCAGTACACACAGTAACACCAGTACACACAGTAACACCAGTACACACAGTAACACCAGTGCAGACAGTAACACCAGTACACACAGTAACAACAGTACACACAGTAACACCAGTACACACAGTAACACCAGTGCAGACAGTAACACCAGTACACACAGTAACACCAGTACACATAGTAACACCAGTACACACAGTAACACCAGTACACACAGCAACACCAGTACACACAGTAACACCAGTACACATAGTAACACCAGTACACACAGTAACACCAGTACACACAGTAACACCAGTACACACAGTAACACCAGTACACACAGTAACAACAGTACACACAGTAACACCAGTACACACAGCAACACCAGTACACACAGTAACACCAGTACACATAGTAACACCAGTGCAGACAGTAACACCAGTACACACAGTAACACCAGTACACACAGTAACACCAGTACACACAGTAACAACAGTACACACAGTAACACCAGTACACACAGTAACACCAGTACACACAGTAACAACAGTACACACAGTAACAACAGTACACACAGTAACACCAGTACACACAGTAACATCAGTACACACAGTAACACCAGTACACACAGTAACACCAGTACACACAGTAACACCAGTACACACAGTAACACCAGTACACACAGTAACACCAGTACACACAGTAACACCAGTACACACAGTAACACCAGTACACACAGTAACACCAGTACACACAGTAACACCAGTACACACAGTAACACCAGTACACACAGTAACAACAGTACACACAGTAACACCAGTACACACAGTAACACCAGTACACACAGTAACACCAGTACACACAGTAACACCAGTACACACAGTAACAACAGTACACACAGTAACACCAGTACACACAGTAACACCAGTACACACAGTAACACCGGTAGACACAGTAACACCAGTACACACAGTAACACCAGTGTACACAGTAACACCAGTACACACAGTAACAACAGTAGACACAGTAACACCAGTACACACAGTAACACCAGTACACACAGCAACACCAGTACACACAGTAACACCAGTGTACACAGTAACACCAGTGTACACAGTAACAACAGTACACACAGTAACACCAGTGTACACAGTAACACCAGTACACACAGTAACACCAGTACACACAGTAACACCAGTACACACAGTAACACCAGTACACACAGTAACACCAGTACACACAGTAACACCAGTACACACAGTAACACCAGTGTACACAGTAACAACAGTACACACAGTAACACCAGTGTACACAGTAACACCAGTACACACAGTAACACCAGTACACACAGTAACACCAGTACACACAGTAACACCAGTACACACAGTAACAACAGTACACACAGTAACACCAAACACCACGGAATACACGATAACACACGTGAACATAATAATTACACGCATAGCGCATCAGATGACAAACAACCTCAAAATGGATAATCACATCCAAGAACATCTCACTATACTACAATGGAACTGCAATGGAGTTCGCAATAGAATTAATGACATCATACAGTACGTTCGTGAACACCAAACTGACGTCATAGTGCTACAGGAGACGCTGATGGGTGATGACTTCAACCCAAGATTCAGCGGTGATCGCAAGTTCTCCCTGTCCTCTGGGGAAAGAAAACGGGGTCTCATCACTTTAGTAAACAACAACATTCCAGCACAGATTATTGATGACCTGCACATGAGGGATGTGTATGAATCACTGGGGGTAACCCTTCACTTAAACAATAATGCCCTACATATAATCAACCTATATGTGCCACAGACTAAACTTGACCTTGACACACTGCCTAAATTTGGTTCATAAATAAATAAATAAATAAATAAATAAATGTTTATTTAGGTAAGGTACATACATACAAGAGATTTTACAGAGAATGATGGGTTTATAGATGGAGCTAGTACATACAATGCCTAAAGCCACTATTACGCAAAGCGTTTCGGGCATGAAAACCATTAATGACTAAAGCTTAATACTAATAGAGTATAATGAATAAAATGTGTTGAGAACAAATAAAAATAGAGATAAAAAAAAGGGGGGAACATGGCTGAAAAAGCAGCACAAATACAATTAGGTCGACAAACAGCGTTGTTTAAAAAAACAGACATGGGTTGACAATAGAGGGGTAAGGTAGGTTACAGGGAATTTATTAGGTAGTGCTTCGTTTTTATCTTAAACTGGTTGAGAGAGGTACAGTCTTTAACATGGTTGGGAAGGTCATTCCACATTCTGGGTCCCTTGATTTGTAGAGCATTTCTAGTTTCATTAAGTTGTACTCTTGGAATATCAAAACTGTATTTATTTCTGGTGTGGTGCTCATGGGTTCTGTTACAACCTTCAATGAAGCTTTTGAGGTCAGGATTGGCATTACAGTTCAGCGTTTTATATATGTATAATACACATGAGAGAATGTGCAGTGACTTAATATCTAACATATTCAGAGATTTGAGTAGGTGTACCAAATGATCTCTGGGGCCAGAGTTGGATATTTTCATAATAGCAGCTTTGTGTTGAGTAATTAGAGGACGTAAATGATTTTGTGTAGTAGAACCACAAGCACAAATACCATAGTTGAGATATGGATAGATGAGGGAGTAATAGAGAGTCACTAGGACAGGGCGGGGTACATAATATCTGATCTTAGAAAGAATGCAAACAGTTCTTGAAACTTTTTTTTATATATTTAGAATGTGTCCCTGGAAATTCAGCTTGTGGTCAATGAGAACGCCAAGGAATTTGCCATCTAGTTTGTTACAAATTTGGGTATTGTTTACTTTGAGATTTATTTGATTAGAGGATTTATTGCCAAACAGAACATAGAAAGTTTTGTCAATGTTAAGGGTAAGTTTGTTGGCAGTTAGCCAAAGATGGACTTTATTTAGCTCAGTTTTTACTGTGGCATTTAGAGCAAGGGGGTCAGGACTGGAGTAAATGAAGGTTGTGTCGTCAGCAAATAGAATTGGTTTGAGGTGTTGGGAGGCATTTGGAAGGACATTAATGTAGATGAGAAGGAAGAGAGGGCCAAGTATGCTGCCCTGAGGAACACCAATGTTGATGGGTAGGGTGGGAGAAATTGAATTATTCACAGAAACATACTGGAGCCTGTCAGTAAGGTAAGATTTGAGGTATTGCAGGGAGTGTCCTCTGACTCCATAATGATGTAATTTAAGAAGAGGGTTTTGGTGGTTGACAGTATCAAAAGCCTTACGCAGGTCCACAAATAACCCAACAGGGAACTCATTTTTATCAAGAGCTTCATGAATCAAGTTAATCATACTAATAAGTGCATCGTTAGTGTTTTTTTTTGGGTCTGAAGCCATATTGACAAGAGCTAAGTATATTGTGTTTGGCTAGATAAGAGTAAAGCTGCTTGTAGATTAGTTTTTCAAATATTTTTGACAAGTTAGGCAGGATTGATATAGGTCTGTAGATGTTAACATCAGTGAGATCACCACATTTGTGGACAGGGGTTACTCTCGTTTTTTTTTTAGAATATCTGGAAAGGTTTAGAGTTCAAATGACTTGTTGAAGAGCACTGCAATAGCAGGGGCTAAAGATCTGGGGGCTTTTTTGTAAATTAAAGTTGGTATCTCCTCAAGGGCACTAGACTTGGTTTTAAGGGAAAGGATTATCTCATTGACGTCAGTGGAATTTGTAGGCTTTAGGTACTGTGGATAGTTACCTGTAAGATAGTCCTTAACATCAGTACTGGAATATGGAATATCGTTTGCAAGGGATGACCCAATGGAAGAGAAGAACCTATTGAACTCAATAGCAGAATCAGAGGTTGAAAGCTGACCATCGTTATTGGATAGGAGTGTTGGTTTGTTATTTAAAATCTTCTTTGATCCCAATATTTGAGAAATTGTGCTCCAAGTTTTTTAATGTTGCTCTTTATTTGGGTAAATTTATCTTCGTAGTATTTAGTTTTGGCTCGTCTAATTATTTTAGATAGCAATAACGAGTAATTCTTTGAGAATTCTTTGGAGACGGTTTCTAACCTATACTTCTTCTCAAGGTCATGTTTTTTATTAATGGATTTAAGTATTCCCTTTGTAAGCCAAGGATTTTTAAGCCTTTTGATTGTGACTTGTTTTGTAAGCATAGGACAGTGGGTGTTATAAAGGCTAAGAGTTTTTTGAAGAAAAGACTGCACTGCTAGGTTGATGTCCCCTATGTTAAATAACTCTGACTCCCAGTTGACATTATCAGCAAGTAAGTAAGTAATTATCAAAAGAAGGCACCAAACCAGGAAGGCTATGTAGCACCATCAAATGTGCGGAATAATCAGAGGGCGCTAAATATCACCAAGGATGCCAATACGAGAACAAAAACGCATAAGGCGAATGATATCAAAAGTATACGAGTCACCAAGAATTCTATTGAGGGACAAGTGACCTCGAGGGGTGGTCGGAAAGCAAGACACACACTCGTCCCGGAAGTCAGGATATTCAAGAAGGACATGCACGACCGTAAGAGGGACAATGCAATTAGGACAATAAGGAGCAATGTGGCGCTCCATCATGTGACCATGGGTTAGGCGAGTATGGCCAATACGCAACCTCACCAGAGCAGTTTCCCACCGCCGGTTGACATTATCAGCAGCAGTTATAAAATTGTCTACAGCAGTTTCATTGTGCAGCCTAAAGTTTAACTCCCTTGACTCAAGAGGTGGTTTGTTAATGTTAAGAGAAATGTGGGGTAATGGTCTGTAGTGCTATCGGTGATTATACCTGAAGTAAGCGGAGAGGTTATGTTGGTCCAGATGTGATCTAGAGTCGTGGCAGTACTATCAGTGATTCTAGTAGGTCTAGTGATTAAGGGTATGAGGAAGCAGGAATTCATACAGTTGAGGAAGCTAACAGCAGTAGGGGTGTTCAGGCTCACAGAGGTCAATATTAAAGTCTCTGCAATAATTAGATGGTTTTTGTTCAGTCTGTTTTCTAGTATTAGATTTCTAAGGTTTGAGCTGAATTCGGACACATCAGTGTAGGATTGTATAGACTGCACCCACAGACGGACAGACTCGGCACCCTTGACTCTGAAACTGGCGAAGATATACTCCCCACAGCAGTCTCTAGTTCTAATTACTTTTAAGCATGTTAGTTCTTGGTGGTAGTAAAGACCAGTGCCACCACCTCTATGAATTTGACGACAGTTGTGAATTGCCGAGTAGTTAGGCATGTTAAAGAGTTGAGTAGTATCCTCTTTTCATCCATGTTTCAGTAAGTATAATAAAAGAGAATTTGTTGTCAATAGTTTCAATCAAGGCACTAACATCATCGAAGTGTTTACCTAGGGATCTAACGTTCAAGTTGATTACAGAGATATTGTGATTATGTGTTAATACATTGTTTACATCATGTGCTGTAAAATATCTGCAATTTTGATCATTAAGTTTTGATTGTCATAGATAGTGGATAAGAGGTTAAGTTCTGGGTCTATACTTGTCTGCATAAAAAGGCTGG
>WNGS01080698.1:0-14330 GCA_020271785.1 Procambarus virginalis | reverse complement strand
AAAACCATACTGTCTGTCCGATATTAATCGTTTCCTCCAGGTGTTCTACCCATACCCATTTAGTTTTAATTATTTTTTCCAATATTTTGACTATTACACTTGTCAATGATACAGGTCTATAATTAAGGGGGTCTTCCCTGTTTCCACTTTTGTAGATTGGAACTATGTTAGCCTTTTTCCACACATCAGCTACAGCTCCTGTACACAGGGATGCCTGAAAAATCAGTTGAAGTGGAATGCTGAGCTCAGGTGCACATTCTCTCAGAACCCATGGTGAAACTCCATCCGGTCCACTGCTTGTTCTTACCTAGCTCCTTTAGCATTTTTCCACTTCGTCTCTAGACACCTCTATGTGCTCTATGTTGTTCTCTGGAATTCTTATTGTGATTGGTTCCCTAAAGATTTCATTTTGTACAAACACACTTGGAACTTTTCGTTTAGTGTTTCACACATTTCCTTTTCATCTTCCGTGATCTATTTCCCATTTTCAACCTCTGAATATTATCCTTTACCTGCAATTTGTTGTTTATGAATTTATAGAATAGACCTGGTTTTACATTTGTCTGCAATCCCTTTTCAAAATTTCTTTCTGCTCTCTCCTCACTGCCGTGTAGTTGTTTTCTCGCATCTTTGTATCGCTGGTATGTTTGGGGGTTCGGCCTCTTCCTGTATTGATTCCAATTTTGTGTCTTTTGGTCTCTAGCCCTCTCACAATTTCTATTGAACCAATCCTGTTTTCTAGTTCTGCATCTCTGTTTTGGTATAAATTTTTTTGTGCCTTTATCATATTTCACAAACTTGACATACATCTCATTCACTTCCTTGCCTAGCATCAAGTCTGTCCAATTATACTCACTAAAAAAATTTCTTAGGTCACCATAATGTCCTCTCCTGAAGTCTGGTTTTTCAACTTAGTCTCTTAGTCTTAGTTTTTTTATTAGTCTCCGTGGTGTAGTGGTAAGACACTCGCCTGGTGTTCCGCGAGCGCTATGTCATGGGTTCGTATCCTGGCCGGGGAGGATTTACTGGGCGCAAATCCTTAACTGTAGCCTCTGTTTAACGCAACAGTAAAATGTGTACTTGGATGAAAAAACGATTCTTCGCGGCGAGGATCGTATTCCAGGGACCTGCCCGAAACGCTACGCGTACTAGTGGCTGTACAAGAATGTAACAACTCTTGTATATATCTAAAAAAAAAAAAAAAAAAAAAAAAAAAAAAAAAAAAAAAAAAAAAAAAAAAAAAAAAAACTGCTTCAACCTCTTTATTTTCTTCCAGCTTATAACGCATTGCATACTTTATTCCCAAAAAGACATGGTCACTTTTACCCAAGGGAGGAAGGTACTGAATGTCAAATATCTCTTCCTCCTTCCTGGTAAATATCAAATCTAGCATGGAGGGAACGTCCCCTTCCCTCATCCTCGTAGCTTGTTTAACATGTTGATACAAGAATGTTTCCAGGATGAGGTCTACAAATCTACAGGTCCAAAAATCTTCTGTTTTAGCTTCATATGCTTCCCAGTCTATGGATTTCAAGTTGAAGTCTCCAACTATCAACAGTCGTGATCTATCGTTATCCGCTCTCGCTAAAATCTCTCTCATTATTGTTATAAGACCTTCTCGTTTACTATCTAGCTCCTCCTTTGACCGTGTGCTGCTTGGCGGTGGACTATATGCATTTATTATCATTAGTTTATCATCCTCATGGCAGATCTCTAGTGCTATTATGTCAACTTCTTGTGGATTGGCAGTCATTATTTCCTTCACCTTTAGGTGTTCTTTTACCAGCACAGCAACGCCACCGCCTTTCCTAATTTTTCTGTCCCGTCTCCAAATTGAGTAGCCCCTTGGGAATATGACCTCATTTAAAATAACATCTTCGAGTTTTGTCTCCGTGAGTGCAACAATGTCTGGTATGTGCAGCTGTATTACATCACTTAACTCCAGTATCTTCGATCTCACTCCATCTATGTTGGTGTATGCAATCTTCTGGAACTTGTTCCCCCTCTCCTTATTCTTCACTCCCCCTCTCTCTATTGATTTTGTTGGTTTGCCTTTATGTACCACTTTACTGGTTTGCCTACCCCTAACACTTTGTAGAAAAAAGAATTGATTTCTTCTTCATTCCTGTTCTCATTTAAACGTTTTGCCTCGGCGAGGTTCAGTTTCAGCTTCTCTCTGTCTTCTTTTGAAAGATCTCGTCTTAACGACCACCCTTTCCCATCCTCATCACTTTGCAATTTTCTAGCATTCCTTAGTACTTCTTCCATCTGTTTGGCACCGTTTAGGGTGATCCTCAAAGGTCGATCTTTCCCTTTTACGTACCTGCCTATTCTCCTGTAGTCGCACACATTCTGTATGGTAGTGAGACCTTCTACGAGGCCAACAATTTTATCTACTACTTTAGCTTCTTCGACAGCTCTTTCTGACCTAGATGTTATCTCCTTTTCTTTGCAACCAAAAATGATCAGGGGACTTACTCCGATCAACTGTGTTTTGCACCAACTTCGGGTTAGATGCCAATTCTTTTCTCACTTCTAGCCTAATGTTTGTTTTATCTTGGTGTCTGCAGTGTTTGACTTCCTTTACAGCTTCTTCAATTCTTTCCTTCTCCTTGGCCACTTGTGCATAGGTGAGTTGCATATCTTTCTTGCACTGTTCTATACCCTGTGTAACTTCCTCCATCTGTGCTGACAAAAGCTGTTTCTCCTGTTGAATTTCTTGCCTAACCTATTGTAGTCATTTATGCTTAAATTTACTTTAACTTCTTCCAAAGCTATTTTTAAGAGTTTATTTTCTTCTTCCATGTCTTTGCAATTTGTTTCCAATTGATTCTTATCCTTGCGCAAGTCTTTCACTATATCCTCAAGACATAAAACTTTGCTATTCAAATGGTCATTACTTTCTTTCAATTTACTAATTATATCTACATGAGAGTTCACTATACTATCTAAATTTACCAACTTGTTATGTAGACTGCTAATATCAATGCTTTCTTCATTGAATCCCTCAAAATCAAGCTCTGTTTTGTTTTTCCACTTGCCAGTGGCCATCTTGAATGTTGTTCTCTGCACTGTAAACACTAGGGGCAACTTTTTCTCATCCGATTTTTCACTTCCCTTAGCACATTCCTGTTATCTCACCTATTTTTCAAGAGCACTATACCTTTATGTTCTCTGGGACACCACTCACTACCATCAACCTGTACTACAATACTTAGGATTGTTGAAATATGCTGGAGCTCCTCTGCTGCAAGTGTTGACCCTAGGGGTGTCACCTTTTGGTGACACCCCACCTGCACACAGTGACACACCTGCACACAGTGTGTGTGTGTAATTACCTAAGTGTAGTTACAGGATGAGAGCTACGCTCGTGGTGTCCCGTCTTCCCAGCACTCTTTGTCATATAACGCTTTGAAACTACTGACGGTCTTGGCCTCCACCACCTTTTCACTTAACTTGTTCCAACCGTTTACCACTCTGTTTACAAAAGTGAATTTTCGTATATTTCTCCGGCAGCTTTGTTTCGTTAGTTTAAATCTATGACCTCTTGTTCTTGAAGTTCCGGGTCTCAGGAATTCTTCCCTGAACTGTGTGTGTGTGTGTGTAATTACCTAAGTGTAATTACCTAAGTGTAGTTACAGGATGAGAGCTACGCTCGTGGTGTCCCGTCTTCCCAGCACTCTTTGTCATATAACGCTTTGAAACTACTGACGGTTTTGGCCTCCACCACCTTCTCACTTAACTTGTTCCAACCGTCTACCACTCTATTTGCGAAGGTGAATTTTCTTACGTTTCTTCGGCATCTGTGTTTAGCTAGTTTAAATCTATGACCTCTTGTTCTTGAAGTTCCAGGTCTCAGGAAATCTTCCCTGTCGATTTTATCAATTCCTGTTACTATTTTGTACGTAGTGATCATATCGCCTCTTTTTCTTCTATCTTCTAGTTTTTGCATATTTAATGCCTCTAACCTCTCCTCATAGCTCTTGTCCTTCATTTCTGGGAGCCACTTAGTGGCATGTCGTTGCACCTTTTCCAGTTTGTTGATGTGCTTCTTAAGATAAGGGCACCATACAACCGCTGCATATTCCAGCTTTGGTCTAATAAAAGTCGTGAACAATTTCTTTAGTATTTCTCCATCCATGTATTTAAAAGCAATTCTTAGGTTAGAAAGTGTAGCATAGGCTCCTCGCACAATGTTCTTGATGTGGTCCTCAGGTGACAGTTTTCTATCTAAAACCACCCCTAGATCCCTTTCTTTATCAGAATTCTTTAAAGATTTCTCACATAATTTATAGGTTGTGTGGGGTCTATGTTCACCAATTCCACATTCCATAACATGGCATTTATTCACATTAAATTCCATTTGCCAAGTGTTGCTCCAAATACTTATTTTGTCCAGGTCTTCTTGAAGGGCATGACAATCATCTAGGTTTCTTATCTTCCCTATTATCTTAGCATCATCAGCAAACATGTTCATGTAATTCTGTAATCCCTCTGGTAGATCGTTTATGTAGACAATGAACATTACCGGTGCAAGAACTGAACCCTGTGGTACTCCACTCGTGACATTCCTCCAATCCGATACCTTGCCTCTGATTACGGCCCTCATTTTTCTGTCAGTTAGGAAATTTTTCATCCATGTTAGTAGCTTACCCGTCACCCCTCCAATATGTTCCAGTTTCCAGAACAACCTCTTATGGGGAACTCTGTCGAAAGCCTTTTTTAGGTCCAGATAGATGCAGTCAACCCAACCATCTCTTTCCTGTAAAATCTCTGTTGCTCGATCATAAAAACTGAGTAAGTTCGTTACACAGGATCTTCCAGATCGAAAACCATACTGTCGGTCTGATATTATATCATTTCTCTCCAGGTGTTCTACCCATTTAGTTTTAATTATTTTTTCCAATATTTTGACTATTACACTTGTCAATGATACAGGTCTATAATTAAGGGGGTCTTCCCTGCTTCCACTTTTGTAGATTGGAACTATGTTAGCCTTTTTCCACACATCAGCTACAACTCCTGTAAACAGGGATGCCTGAAAAATCAGCTGAAGTGGAATGCTGAGCTCAGGTGCACACTCTCTCAGAACCCATGGTGAAACTCCATCTGGACCAACTGCCTTGTTCTTACTTAGCTCCTTGAGCATTTTTTCCACTTCGTCTCTAGTCACCTCTATGTGCTCTATGTTGTTCTCTGGAATTCTTATTGTGTCTGGTTCCCTAAAGATTTCATTTTGTACAAACACACTTTGGAACTTTTCGTTTAGTGTTTCACACATTTCCTTTTCATTTTCCGTGAATCTATTTCCCATTATCAACCTCTGAATATTATCCTTTACCTGCAATTTGTTGTTTATGAATTTATAGAATAGACCTGGTTCTGTTTTACATTTGTCTGCAATCCCTTTTTCAAAATTTCTTTCTGCCTCTCTCCTCACTGCTGTGTAGTTGTTTCTTGCATCTTTGTATCGTTTGTATGTTTGGGGGTTTGGCCTCTTCCTGTATTGATTCCATTTTTGTGTCTTTTGGTCTCTGGCCCTCTCGCAATTCCTATTGAACCAATCCTGTTTCCTAGTTCTGCATCTCTGTTTTGGTATAAATTTGTTTGTGCCTTTATCATATATTTCACAAAACTTGACATACATCTCATTCACTTCCTTGCCTAGCAACAAGTCTGTCCAATTATACTCACTAAAAAAATTTCTAAGGTTGCCATAATGTCCTCTCTTGAAGTCAGGTTTTTCAACTGCTTCATCCTCCTTATTTTCTTCCAGATTATAACGCATTGCATACTTTATTCCCAAAAAGACATGGTCACTTTTACCCAAGGGAGGAAGGTACTGAATGTCAAATACTTCTTCCTCCTTCCTGGTAAATATCAAATCTAGCATGGAGGGAACGTCCCCTTCCCTCATCCTCGTAGCTTGTTTAACATGTTGATACAAGAATGTTTCCAGGATGAGGTCTACAAATTTACAGGTCCAAAAATCTTCTGTTTTAGCTTCATATGCTTCCCAGTCTATGGATTTCAAGTTGAAGTCACCAACTATCAACAGTCGTGACCTATCGTTATCCGCTCTCGCTATAATCTCTCTCATTATTGTTATAAGACCTTCTCGTTTACTATCTAGCTCCTCCTTTGACCATGTGCTGCTTGGTGGTGGACTATATGCATTTATGACCATTAGTTTATCATCTTCATGGCAGATCTCTAGTGCTATTATGTCAACCTCTTGTGGATTGGCAGTCATTATTTCCTTCACCTTTATGTGTTCTTTCACCAGCACAGCAACGCCACCGCCTTTCCTAATTTTTCTGTCCCTTCTCCAAATTGAGTAGCCCCTTGGGAATATGACCTCATTTAAAATATCATCTTCAAGTTTTGTCTCCGTGAGTGCAACAATGTCTGGTGTCTGCATCTGTATTACATCACTTAACTCCAATATCTTCGATCTTACTCCATCTATGTTGGTGTATGCAATCTTCAGGAACTTGTTCCCCCTCTCCTTATTCTTCACTCCCCCTCTCTCTATTGATTTTGTTGGTTTGCCTTTATGTACCACTTTACTGGTCTGCCTACCCCTAACACTTTGTAGAAAAAAGAATTGATTTCAAATTGTGTGTGTGTGTGTGTGTGTGTGTGTGTGTGTGTGTGTGTGTGTGTGTGTGTGTGTGTGTGTGTGTGTGTGTGTGTGTGTGTGTGTGTAAAAAAGAAGAAAAAAAGACAAATTAGTTGGTAGTTAGTAACAGTTGAGAGGCGGGCCGAAAGAGTTGACTCAAAGAAAGACTCAACCCCCGCAAGCACAACTAGGTGAATACAACTAGGTGAATATATGCACACACAGTAGTTAGTAAACAGTTGATTGACAGTTGAAAGGCGGGCTGAAAGAGCAAAGATCAACCCCCGCAAACACAACTAGGTGAATACGCATACGCACACACACACACACACACACACACACACACACACACACACACACACACACACACACACACACACACACACACACACACACACACTGCTTCAACCTCCTTATAGTTAGTAAAACAGTTGATTGTGTAGTTAGTAAACAGTTGATTGACAGTTGAGAGGCGGGCCGAAAGAGCAAAGCTCAACCCCCGTAAATACAACTAAGTGAATACAACTAAGTGAATATACACACACACACATACATCCATATACATATGCAGTGCCATGTGTAACCAGAGCCGCTTGTGTCCACAGAGACAGGTGAGCCAAGTCTGGCCTACCGGGACACCAACCTGGCCATCCCTGGTCAGATGAACGGTGTTGTGTCGGAGAGAGTGGCCCACTTCGTGGTGGTCAAGGTGTCCGGCCTGGGACTGACCATCAAGTGGGACATGAAGGTAAGTCACCAGCACAGTGTAGGGTCAGAGGAGTGGGTGAAGTGGTATTTGGACCGAGGTTGCATTGAAATATTTAGCAAATGGGGAGTAACTAGGCTACTCTTATCTTCGCCCGTATTCAATAGAGCAAGGTTTCCCCAACGACCCTTCTCCTTAAATAATAAAGAAGTAAAGCTTTAGGTATTGTATGTACTATCTCTATCTTTAAATCTAACATTATGTATGTAACTCAATGTATGTACCTTTACCTGAATACAAAATCTAAAAATAATCTATTTAAATCTACAGTATTATCTAAATTATTGATACCAAGATATTATCTAAACACAATCTAAACTCAAACACTTGGAATCACTACTTGATTCTTCTTTTCTCACAGTTACTGAGCAATAGTATTACGGATCACTCATACCCTAGCCGATAATAACAAATACACTTTGACACAGTCCGGTCGCTCCTGTGGAGTACCGTGTGATGGCATAGGATTTCACTCTTCTTTATATTGACCTCTAATGGCGCCCCGCTACTGTAGGATTCTGAAACTGCAGTGGGGGACAGCATAGGATCAAATTCAGCTGGACGAGTGTAGGTATAGACAAGAGGAACCGAGGTCTTGGCCAGGACCAAGCTTCCACATCCTAGCAGCTCGCCGTTGAAACACAGAATAACGCCTTGGGCGGGAAAACTCGATGCTGCGGCTCTCCTTGCGGTGCCAGGCTCGACCAATCAGCGATGTGCGAGGGCTTAAGGCCATAGGTGCGGGACCCAATCAAGACAAAGTCGGCTGGTGATGTCACGTCACCGGCAGGGAATTATTAGACACTTGAAACACAGTCCCCCTTATTCCCTCTTGCTGGTGCCATGGGCCAACCTTACAGAATTCAGGGAAAACCTGTAACTAATCCCTGAGAATGGCTAACACAACAAGGGTTGGTTCCTTGGGATGCTGAAGGCATATAGATTCCAAAGACCTCTAATTTTGACCTTCTATCTCCTATAACAAGGAAGATAGGTTTTGTGCACATCTCAAGAAATTTTCAAAGGCCAAAATACCTCTTTCTTCTACTATCTAATAAATGTAAGCTAGCTGAGAAGTCGGCCGGAGGTACCTTCTCACAAGGGACATACGACAAGACGGTGGCTACCTCCCCTCGTCGTGGCCACTAGTGTTAGTGACCCTTGGGTAAATTCAGGTAATCTGTGTAAACACTCTATGCAAATAAAGGGACCTAGTCTATGGAACTCACTCCCTAATGAATTGAAAAGCTGTCCAACTTTTGCCTTATTCAAAAATAAAACCAAAATGTACCTAATTTCATCTTCATAATCTTCTACCTAGAGCTTTTCTTCGCACTGTTTCTAGTGCTACCCAATCCCCCAACATTTGTACCTAAGCCATATTACTTTACCATTCTAATCTTAGATCATCTGATATCATGTTGTTGTATTGAGTGCATATTCTACTGCATTATTCCTTGTAATGGTCTTCATATTGTGCTTCAGTGAACCAATGTATAACCCTGAGATGTTCTTCTAATATACCTAGTAATCCTTGTTCATTATTGTGTATTATTCTAATCTGTTTGTGTCAAAATTGCTTGTAATGTACCTGTAAAGTACATGTAAACATTTTTTGTCAATTTTACTGTTAATTATCTAAAAATTATCTGTTAGTTTAAGGACCTGCCCAAAACGCTATGCATGCTAGTGGCTTTACGAGAATGTAAATTCAACTTAAATTCTATGTTCTCTGTTTAACCCCCAATGTTTCTTCTTGTATGTGTGTGTATGTATGTATATATATATATATATATATATATATATATATATATATATATATATATATATATATATATATATATATATATATATATATATGTATATATATATATATATATATATATATATATATATATATATATATATATATATATATATATATATATATATATATATATATATATATGACAATGTCAAACCACGGAGGAAAAATGAAACAGGAATTTCCTTAAGTACTTTCGTATATTAATACATCTTCAGAAGGAGTGCATCCACTCCTTCTGAAGATGTATTAATATACGAAAGTACTTAAGGAAATTCCTGTTTCATTTTTCCTCCGTGGTCTGACATTGTCACATTTTAAATCACGTGTTTAATTTCGTGATATACACACACACACATATATATATATATATATATCTCATTGAATATGACCGCATATTCTGTATTTACTATCTTCTGATTTAGGGCTTCTATCCCTCTAACTATTTTCTTAGCATCAGGGCTTAGCTGAAATAGGAGTTCTCCAAAACTCATTTTCGTAATTTCTGGGTGAAGAAAAGATTAATCTTTGTATGTAGATGCCAGCTGCCTCGTATGGGCCAATAGGCCTTCTGCGGTTACCTCTATTCTTATGTTCATATGTTTCACCCCATTTATCCGCTATGTTTTCACCTTTATTGTTTTATCACCTGACCCAGTGCGGGTATATAATCAAACCACATTGTAACATTTCCTCACTTGAGAATGAACCATGGAGGTTCGAAACGTCGTGCAAATTGTTTAAATAAGTGTAATACATTCTATAGTAATCCACATCTTTTCTTCACCCAGAAATTACGAAAATGAGTTTTGGAGAACTCCTATTTCAGCTAAGCCCTGATGCTAAGAAAATAGTTAGAGGGATAGAAGCCCTAAATCAGAAGATAGTAAATACAGAATATGCGGTCATATTCAATGAGACATGTGTAAAAGAAAACCTGCTGCCAGTATACACCAATATATATATATATATATATATATATATATATATATATATATATATATATATATATATATATATATATATTATATATATATATATATATATATATATATATATATATAATATATATATATATTACAACAGTTTTGGATGAGGTGAAAACAAACTTTCAACACAAGCCAGAACACGAAACAATGGGTATAATATTTTTGTAGGTTAAAGGGAAGAATGGAAGTAACTGCAAAGGGCCTATTGGCTCATATTTCTTGATGCTTCTATATTGGTGCGGAGTCATGAAATGGGTAGAATATAGTTGTGCATCAATTGGCTGTTGATTGCTGGTGTGGACTTCTTAATGTGTAGTGCCTCGCAGATATCAAACCGCCTGCTATCGCTGTATCTATCAATGATTTCCGTGTTTTTTTTTTAGAATTCTCTGGTGATGGTCTGGTTGTGGGAAGAGATTATATGTTCCTTAATGGAGCCCTGTTGCTTATGCATCGTTAATCGCCTGGAAAGAGATGTTGTTTTCTTGCCTATATACTGAATTCTTTGACGCTTACAGTCCCCAAGAGGGCATCTGAAGGCATAGACGACATTGGTCTCTTTCAAAGCGTTCTGCTTTGTGTCTGGAGAGTTTCTCATGAGTAGGTTGGCAGTTTTCTTGGTTTATAGTAAATCGTCAATTGTATCTTCTGATTTTTGTCTGTAGGGATAACGTTTCTATTAACAATATCTTTCAGGACCCTTTCCTCCGTTTTATGAGCTGTGGAGAAGAAGTTCCTGTAAAATAGTCTAAAGGGGGTACAGGTGTTGTGTTAGTTGTCTCTTCAGAGGTTGCATGGCGTTTCACCTTTCTTCTTATGATGTCTTCAACGAAACCATTGGAGAAGCCGTTGTTGACTAGGACCTGCCTTACCCTACAGAGTTCTTCATCGACTTGCTTCCATCCTGAGTTGTGGCTGAGAGCACTGTCGACATAAGCGTTAACGACACTTCTCTTGTACCTGTCTGGGCAGTCACTGTTGGCATTGAGGCACATTCCTATGTTTGTTTCCTTAGTGTAGACTGCAGTGTGGAAACCTCCGCTCCTTTCCATGATTGTTACATCTAGAAAGGGCAGTTTCCCATCCTTCTCCATCTCGTAAGTGAAACGCAACACAGAATTCTGCTCAAATGCCTCCTTCAGCTCCTGCAGATGTCTGACATCAGGTACCTGTGTAAAAATGTCGTCAACATACCTGCAGTATATGGCCGGCCTCAAGTTCATGTCGACTAAGACCTTTTGTTCCATGGTACCCATGTAGAAGTTCGCAGAGAGGACACCTAGGGGAGAAACCATGGCGACCCCATCTACTTGCTTATACATGTGCCCATGCGGGCTCAAGAAGGGTGCCTCTTTAGTACAAGCTTGGAGTAGTTTCCTTAGAATGTTTTCTGATATGTCAAGAGGAGTACAGGCCGGATCACGATTATGTATATATATATATATATATATTGTGACGATAGTCTCTTTCAAGAGAGATTGAGCCTGCTCTTTCCTACTTAAAGTTACGTCAGTTCTACAAGTACAAGATGCTACATTCAAGATACGTCTCCAGTAGAACAAAACGTTTTGACCAGGAGGCAAAACGTATCCTGAACCCCCCTTCACCCCCCCTTCATGCCGGCTCGCCACCCGTCTTCAACCAGCCAACTACCCTTCCCAACGTGCCTGCTCCTGATTGGTGACT
Source organism: Procambarus virginalis (assembly GCA_020271785.1). NCBI lineage: Eukaryota > Metazoa > Arthropoda > Malacostraca > Decapoda > Cambaridae > Procambarus > Procambarus virginalis. The sequence goes on along the minus strand of WNGS01080698.1, from coordinate 2,463 downwards.
CGCCGACCGCACACATATACACTGCACCTCAGCACCCTCTACACGAGTCGACGTCTGAGCCTGACCAGCTATCAACTTCAGAATATTCTTTGTGCTCTTAGAGTTGACATCTCTCTCTGGCATACTAAGCTCTCTGGCTTTCGTATACTAAGGGAGGTCTCAGCCATAGCCAATATTCTCAGCACCATTTCACATTATATTATTTAATCTATTGTGTTTTTTGTATTTATCTTTGTCACATTTTTGCATTATTCATTTACCCGAGATTTGTCTTATTTTCATTTATGTTTAAAGTAAATATATTAAAGTTTCATTGTTCATACTTTGTGTTTACTTGTTCCTCCCTCTAACTTACCACAGACAACAGGCAAGCAGTCTATCTTTTTTTTGTAAGTGTGACCAGGCATTGATACCTGCCATTGGAGGACTGCCGAACATCAACACTCCAACACTTTCCCGTCACATTTAATGGGGGCCTGTCCTAGGAGCTTCACTCAGGTACTAGTACCAGAACGTCAATTTGTGGTAAGCGTACTTCGCTTTGCTAAAGTTGCTTTTCAATATTATCACTAATTTTTATATTTATATGGTGCTGTGTGTATTGTGCATTCCGAGAGTAGCATATGGTGAGTGTGGATAACTTTGGATTACGTGGTGACTGTAGGCCGCAGTCATTCTCTTAATTGGTCATCTCTCCCTCCGTGTTATTACTCGTGTTTACCACCTTTTGTCCCTAGGATATTTCTCACTCAGACAGATCATCATTTTAGGTACCCTGGTACTTTGGTTTGTCTTCGGGTCAAAAGCACCCAGTCTTCTGCAATCCGACCGAAGGAGGATAAAGAGGGCCATAGTTTCTCTAGCACGGACTACGTTGCTGAGTTGGGACCTCAGCAGCAGTTCTCGTCACCAGTTGACACTCGCACCCCTACACGTCGGTCAGAGATGATGATATTTATCTAGGTAGGGAATTAGCTTTCTTTTTACAGAGCACGAAAGTTCGCTAATTCTGTAAGTATCATATTTCATTCTGTGGGAAAAACTTGCTTATGTCCTATAGAGACTCGGCAAGGTATGCCTACATTCTTGGACTACCTAATTCACTTTTGAAGCAATTAAATGTTTCCTTTGTTTTAGAAACTCAGTTTCATTTATTTAGTCGAATTTTCTTGCCCTTATTCTCTTACATTGAGTACCGGGTACAAGATTTCCTGCGATCTTGATTTACTAATCATTTGCCATCTTGAAATTAACTTAAATTGTTAAAGATCAAAATTCCACACGATAGTTACCAGTTGCCACGTTATCCTGTTCCTGACATTTACCATATCACAACTATATTCGTTGTACATTTATCTGCTATCTTTCACAATGTTTCGTCTCCAAGCTTTCCGTAACGATCCAGCAGGTGAAATAGGGAACTTGAGTCGTGCCAAGAGGACCGAATTACAAGTTCTTGCACATGAGTATCAACTAGATGTTCCCCAAGGAGCCAACAAAAATGATATACACAACATGCTCTTGGATTACCTTTTAGATGAAGGGAAAATCGTCTCTGAAACTCACGAAAATTATTCTATTGCAGATAAACATGATCTGGCAGCAATGAAACTCAAGCTCGAACTTGCCAAGATCGAGCGGGAGCAACAAAAGGAAGCCCTACAGCAACAAAAAGAAGCAGCTGCAATCAGGAAAGAAGAGCTGGAACGTGAGGCGACCCTGGCGAGAGAAGCTCTCCAGCTCAAGGAACGAGAGGCCGCCTTACTCAAAGAACAACAGGAATGAGAAGCCACCTTACTCAAAGAACAGCAGGAACGAGAGATGGCCCTCAAGAAAGAAGAGGCCACCCTCAAGGAACGAGAGGCCGCCTTACTCCGTGAGCGTGAGCGAGAACAGCTTGAAGCAAGAAAACGTGACCTGGAGTTACAACGTGAGCACGGTAAACGGCTAGCTGATAGTGCACTCGAATATCGTCGACAAGAACTCACGTTGGAAACTACACACCACACTCTGCGCGAACAAGCTACAGCCAGTCTTCCCGCAAGTTTCAATGTCTCCCATGCAAGTAAGTTAATGCCACCATTCGTAGAGACAGAGATCGACGTGTTTTTTACCACCTTTCAGACCCTAGCTAATAAACTTAAATGGCCTGCTGATCAATGGTCTACCCTTCTCAGAGTGCATCTTACAGGTAGAGCTGCAGTTACTCTCAGTACCTTAGCATCTGAGAATGACTACCAGACCCTGAAGCAAGCAGTGTTGCACGCCTACCTTCTCTCCACCGAAAGCTACAGACGAAAATTCCGTGATCATCTTAAGGCAAGTACCACCACCTTTCTAGAATTTGCCAATACCAAGAAAGATATTTCATGAAATGGCTAGAAGCAGCACATGTCTCTACCTTTGCAGAACTCGTCAACCTCATGCTAGTTGAGGAATTCTTGAGACGTATTCCCCCTCCGG
>WNGS01080697.1:0-16190 GCA_020271785.1 Procambarus virginalis | reverse complement strand
AACCCTTAAGGTGCGCATCACGTCATATGACGTGCTAGGCGTCTTACCAGTAAACTGCGCTTCACGTCATATGACGTATATGGGTACCGCGCACGATTTGAATGTCCCGCGGTGTAGCTGGGGTTCCATATGCTGCCCAGGGGCTATAGTAAACAGCGGCCATTTTGAAAAAAATCCCGCTCATGGACCGAAGGTGTGGGAGGCCTCAGTTTAGCGAGAGTCACCATGGCGAGCGCACAGTTAAACGCCTCACGGGCACGCACCACTCAATCCCTCACCCCAGAGCAAATAGCCCATGAATTATTCTCTGAAGGTGAAGAAAGTGTGTTTGATGATTCAGACAACGATGAGGATATACAGTTGTCGAGGATTATACAGTTGTCGGGTGATAGTAGCAGCAGCAGGAGAGTGACAGTGTTCGCCATGCCATGGCGAGGTCTACGCTCACCCATGCCTCCTCGCCCAGTTTCTACCCCAATTCTACCACGACCTCACAGTTCCTGTGGATATTTTCTGTCTTTCCTCTGCATCTCGCAGGACGCCTGTTGTACTTGAGTGGAGTGATGGTGACGATTTTATTCCTAATATTCCTCACTTTGACGATAAAGATGTAGGGATTACAAACCTTTTCCCTAATCAAGGTGAGGACATGGCTGAGATGGAATATTTTACAGCATTCTAGATGAACCATCGGAATACATTGTACACAAACGAACCTGCATGCTGCTTATCTGATTGAGAGGGAAATGACAAACGCTTCACGACTGCAGCGTTGGAAAAATACCACAATTGCGGAAATGTATGTGTTTTGGCACTGTTTGTTATGAAGCACTGTCACAAACATGCAATAAGTGACTATTGGAGCAAGGACCATACAGTGCCAAACCTTTATTCGGGAAATATATGTCACGAGACAGGTTAAGATACTCCTCGGGTGTCTACATTTTGGAAGTGTTCAGGACCGAACAGATGATGATAGACTGTGGCGAGTGAGGCACTACATGAATGATGTTATTGGAAAATTCAGAGATATTTACGTACAGCACAGAAGCTGGTGGTTGATGATCTCTCGTACTTTTCAAGGGACGTGTTCCATTCAAGCAGTACATTCCCTCAAAACGAAACCGATTTGGCCTGAAATTTTTTGTTCTTTGTGATTGTGAGACAGGATACGTGTTACACATGATTCTGTACTCGGCTAGTGATGTAGACATTCCAGGTAACGACGAACATGGATTCTGGGAGTGTAGTGAAGACCATCATGGCTCCGTGGATGAACAAGGGACACATTTTATACACGGATAATTACTATACAAGTCCTTGCTAGCTCGGTTCTTGCTAGAAAATAGACCGGATTGGTTGGTACAGTAAAGCCACAATGAAGGGAAATGCCTGTGTTTGACACCGACATTGCAGTTGGTGAGTGTCAGAGAAGGAAAAGTGATAACATTCTGTCAGTTCGGTGGAAAGACAAAAGAGAGGTGAACTTGTTGACAACAATTCATGATGGAACAATGGTGAACAGTGGGAAAGTGAGCCATAAAACAAACGCACCACTATATAAGCCAGATGTGTTTTAGACTATAATATCAACATGCGGTTGATTGATAAATCAGACATGATGATTGGCACTGCAGAGTGTGTGCGGAAGACATGTAAGTGGACGAAAAAAGTGTTCTTCCATCTTGTGGACATGAGCATGCTGAACTGTTTCAACATGTACCTTGTGAGGACTGGACGTAAGCCCACTTTCCGTGACTTTGTATTTGATGCTGCAATACAGTTATTAGGAAAGTTTGCAAAAGATGTCCCAGGGATTCAGCGGCCCATCATAAACCCACTGTTGCAGCATGTGGTACTCCATGCCTCGCTCACACTGAAGGCTTCCTAGCACACAGACTCAAGTATTTGCCACCAGCTGGGAAGCGTGCAATAGGCCAACGTGATTGCTTGGTGTGTAAAACAACGACACGTAGAGACCAGAACTGGAAGCTTGTCCAAACATAGTGTGAAACGTGTGGTATCCCATTATGTGCTGTCGACTGCTTCAATGACTACCACAGTCTAGAAAACTTCTAAGTGTGCTTCAAAGTGTGTATAGCGTGTGTGAGTGTGTAAATATGAAAACATATAACCAGATAGCATGTGCGTGTGTGTAAATATATAAAAATATAAGCAGAACATACAATATAATAGACTGTAATGACATATTATATTGCCGTAATTGAAAACATATGTGTGCGCCTGTGTATACTCAAATATGCAACAATTATTTATACAAAATATGTTCAAACATTATTTGAAACACAATTAGTGAAAAAAAACTAGATAAAATGCGCCTAGACATTGTAAATAAATAGCGAAAATATATTTGTGGCAACTCTGTACCGCGCGCAACGCCTCTGGGGCGTATACTGCATGAGCGAACATGCAGATTGTGACGTCATCACTGAGCTTTCCGGCTCTATTGCAACAAAAGTACAATAGAATTTTTTTATTATTTTTCCCGTGATCAGTGAACACAACAGATTAGCAAAAAAAAAAAATTTTTTTTTCAAATGACATGCGCCTGTGGGGATGGCAGGATATTAGACCCCGAGCATGTTAAGGGTTAAAGGGACCTGGACTTGAAAGAATTAGTCGCTTTGGCCTTGGTTCCGTCCAAGCCCCCTCGTTCTTTCCCTGCAATGTGGTTCATTTGATTCCCCCCCCCCCCCTGGTTCCAGCTCCTAAGCGTCTGAGGGCTTCAGGGACGGGGCAGGGTTTCTGAGACTCGGGCAGTTTCGGGGGTTGCCTCTTCCGGGGTGGCTATGGAGGCATTCGAATCCGTTCCTCCAGCCGTGGTTCTGGGGGTCTGACTAGTGGGCCCATCCTCGTCCTGCCATTCTGGCCGCCCTGGCTTTTTCTTGTGAGGCTGGGGCTTTGGAGGATGTCCCTGGGACCTGATATGGAGGTTCCCAGGGATAGGGAGGAGCTGTCTTGGGGGCCTTGGGCCCTGTTGGACCCCACCTGGGTTTTCAGACCCTCTGAGCAGGGCTTGCTGTTACAAGGAGTGGGGTTTTCCTTTTTTCCCCTCTGCGTAAGAGTTGGATTTGGTTTCAGTTCCATGTCCCTGCGGGTCCTTCGGTTCCATCCTTCCAGAGTCATTCCCGCACCTTCTGTCATACCTACACTCTTGATTGGCGCAATACATTGAGTGTGGTCCAGGTTTACCTGGGGAGGGCGATTTTACACACCTTAATGAATGCCTTTTCGCTCCGGCTCTTCTGCGAGATATTGGCGAGGTTCAGCTTCTTGTTCAGGTTCCTTTCCTATCGGCTGTGCGTGTGGCTGAGGACTTGCGCGCTCGGGGACTCATTGGCTTCAATCCTGCATTTCTTTTCCATCCTTGAGCTGACTTCCAACTGGCTTACGGAGGATGTAGAGGCGCATGGGGCCATTCCTGAGTGTAGCGCCTTGACTTCGGCTGCTCGTGTATCGTCTGAGCTTTTGAAGCTGTTTGTGCCGATCCTGCGGGATGCACTGTTACGGTTTTTCACTGCGTGCCTCGCATGTCGGTAAGTGGTGCTTGCTTCCTCCTTGGAATCCGCTTGGGCCCCTGGCTCTTGGATTGTCTTCACCCTTTTGTCCTTTGTTGTTTGCGGCTTCTGCTGTCGAACAGTATATGCAAGTGGCTTCCTCCAGCTGCCACCCTATATCTGACTTGTTGGTTCTCCAGGGGGAGGATCCCGGGTGGGTTCCCTACAGGAGAGGTCTTGCCAGGGCCTGTTGTTCCGCTCGTCGAGGTATGCCACAGGTGCCAGTTTCAGAGCCAGTGCCGCCTGGTCGGCGTGGTGTTCACTCTGTGCACAGGTTGGGTTCTCGTGTGGGGCATCGGCCCTTTTGTGGTTCGCGCCATTGACGGAGTGATGTGGGGAGGAGACTTGCTCTGTTCGCTCACGCCTGGTCCCACGATTTGTGGGACCAGGCATTTCGGGTCGTTTCTCACGGCCTTCGGTCATGTTGGGGGGGGGCTCCTCCTTCGGGGGGTTCGGGGCTGGTGGGCCAGGCCTCTTCTCCTGCGCTGTCAGGTCATCTTGGAGTGGGTGCGCTTGGGCATGGTCGAAACGACTTCGTCCCTCAGGTGGGTTTCCCGCCTGTTTCCAGTTTCGAAACGGGACTGTACGGACCTGCGGTTCATTCTGGACTTGTCCCGTCTGAACCCCTGGTTTTTTTGCCCCTCCTTTCTGATGATCACTCTGTCCCAGGTCCGGTGCTTGGATGGTGTCCCTGGACCTCAAGGACACGTATTGGCATGTCCCGATTCATCCGGGGTTCAGGGACTGGCTCGGTTTTGTTGTGGGGTGTCGGAGTTACCGCTTTCATTGTCTCCCATTCGGGTTGAACCTGGCACCTCGTGTGTTCACACGCCTTACCCGGGTCGTGGTGGCCCATATGAGTCTGCTATGCGTTCGGGTGTTGGCTTACCTCGACGACTGGCTGGTTTGGGCTCCCAGTTGGTCCACGTGTCTGCTCGCCAGGGATATGGTGCGTTCCCAGCTAGCCAAATTTGGGTTCCGGGTGAACTGGCGGAAGTCCCACCTGGTTCCCTTCCAGGTTCGGACCTGGTTGGGTCTTGTGTTGGACTCTCGGACAGCTTCCTTGTCTCTCCCTGCGGAGTCTCTCCTTCGGCTGTGGTCCCGCATGTGCTTGTTTCTGGGTACTCCCGGGTCACCCGGCGGCTGCTCGAGGGTCTGTGCGGGAGCCTGAACTTTGTGATAATGGTCTTCTCACCGGGTCAGATTTGGCTTCGTCGGGTGTTCTGGTTCCTTCAGGGACGTCCCTTCTGCCTCTCTTGCAAATGCTGGGTTTGACCCCCCGAGGGGCCTTGTGTCGCTTGCTGCGTCGCAGTCTTCCTCTTCAGGTTTTTCGGGGTTCAGTTCCTTGATGTCTACCTGAGCCCTCGCTCGATGAGTCCACTGATTTGTCGTCTCTCGACTGGGGCTTTGTGACCAGTGCTCGCCAAGCCGGCCAGGGTCGGTGGGGTTCATCCTTATGTCGGGCCCACAGCACGGTGCGGGAGTTCGCAGCAATGTGGTTTGCGCTTTGGAGGATTCGGGTCACCCGCAGATCAACGATTCGGGTCACCAGCGCATCGACGATTCGGGTCACCTGCGCATCGACGATTTGGGTCACCTGTGAATTGACGATCCGGCTCCATTCAGACTGCTTCCCCGTTGGGTCATTGCCTGAACTGAGGGGACTCGATGTGATCCTTAGCTCTTTCGGGCTGGTCACTTCAGGTGACTCATCTGTTGAATTTTCAGGATGGCTCTCCTGGCGGTTCACGTCCGGGGGGGGGGGGGGTGTCCAACGTCCTGGTGGACGGCCTGTCTTGATTCGTTCCCCCTGTCCACAGAGTGGACGGTAGATGCCGACTCATTCAGTTGGCTCTGCCAGACGTTTTGGTGCCTGGAGGTGGACCTCTTCATGTCAGCGTGGTTGAGGTGGGGGTTCCTGTACCTCTTCCCCCTGTTCAGCTGTTGCTCCAGGCCCTGAATCGCTTGGAGACTTTCCAGGGGGGGGCAAGTAGTCCTTTTGGCCCTGTGGTGGCCAGCCCAGTTGTGGTTTCAGGTGCTGCTTGCCCGGTGTCCGAACCCAAAGGTTTTTCCGCAGTTCAGCCTCTTTCAGAAGATCGGCCCGGTCCATTACGAGACTGGTTAGCTCATCTCCTCGAGTCTTCGCGTTTGGTGTTTTTGACTCGGGTTTATCACTATGTATATGGTGATCAGGTGGCCTCGTTGATGGTGTTCCATCTGCGGCCTTCGTCTCGGTGGCAGTATGAAGTTTCCTGGTGGTTCTTCCGGTTCTTTATGACTCTTCGTTGTTGTTCTTCGCTTTCAGTTCGGGTGGTGTTACCTTTCTCTCTTGGTCGCTCGAGGACCGTCATTTTATACCGAATACTGTCGCCTTGTATTGTGTGGTGCTGGCGGAGCCGCTTCAGCTTGCTTTCGGTATAGATGTCACTTCTGCGCTGTTTCGCAAGCTGTGTCATGCGTTATTTCACCTCCGGCCTGCTCATGTTCTACTTGAACAGGTCGAACAGGGTCATCGGTCCACACTACCCCGTTAACGTTCCTGGGCTTAGTCGGGCCCGTGTCGTGTTGGGTCGGTGACTGTAGCCTGTCTCGACTTCGAGTTGAGGTGTTGAGCACCGACCGGCTCATGGGTAAATCCCCTTCTTTATATTGTCTTTGGTGACATAGCTCAGGGGACCCCTAGGGGCTCCCCCCAGAAAACCAGCGTTGAATGTAATGAAACACCATTTTCTGTGCAAGTCCCGGAGGCTTCCCGACAACCCTCCCTCCCTCCGGTCGGCGGTTTTCCCGTATTTTATATCCAGCCTCGGAACTGCAGGGTGGATTGCCGGGCATGGGGGTCTTCCCCCTCCCGGGGAAGAGGGGAGCTGTGCAGACATGTGGCGCAACTCATGTAATGTCATACTCGTGTGATGTCATGCTCGTTTGCACATTTTCAATTGGGAAGTTCTTCTACTCGTTTGTCTATTTTTGTTGTTTTTAACCAGAATAGGGGTTTGTTTTATGGCGTTTACCTTTCTGGGTGCTTCTTCCAGTCGATGGCAGATATAGAATGCTACAAAATCACATGTGCATTCTATAGGCCAATGCTCCTCGTGCCTCTCTGAGAGGGGGCCAGGTTCTGGCTCTTGGTTCCCGATAGGCCTAGAACAACACCCACATCTACTGATGCCAAATGTTAGGACTATCCCTATCTGCCTGGATAGCTCCACGGAGCCTCCGGGACTCACCCAGAAAATGGCGTTTCATTACACTCAACGTTGATTTTTTCGTTACAGGCTTGGCATACGTTCTGTCAGTCGACTGGGTTGAGGCTTGACTGGGGTGAGGATTGACGGTGGTCCAGGTTAACCTGGGGGGGCGAGTTCGAGCACCTCAATGCGTGCTTGTTCGCCCCTGCCCTTCCTCGGGATGTTGGCATCGTACAGCTTCGTGTGCGGGTTCCTACCCTCTTGGCTGCACTGGTTGCTGAGGATATGCACACTCATGACCTGTTGGCTTCTGTCTTGCATTTCTTTTCCCTCCTGGAGCTGGGGAGGATGTGGAGCTGCTTGGGGCCATTCCTGGGTCTGGTGCCTTGGTGTCTCTGTTGTTTGCTTTTCATCTCATGTGTCAGCAAGTGGTGCTCGTGTCCTCCTTGGAATCTGCTTAGGGCTTGGCTCTTAGGGTTTCGTCGCCTTTTTGTCCCTTGCTGTTGATGGACTCCGTGGCTGGGCAGTATCTGCAGGCAGCTTCTTCCAGTTATTGTCTAGTATCAGACTTGCTGGTTCTCTGGGGGGGGGGGGGGACCGTGGGGTTGATCTTCCTGGAAATGTTGTGCTAAGGCTCAGGGTTCTTCCCGTCGTGATAGGCCAGTGGTGCCGGTTTCATGGCCAGTGCAGCCTTTGGAGCCATCTTCGTCTGGTCGGTGCGGTGATCACTCCCCACCAACCTTTTCGTGGTTCGTCCCATTGACAGGGTGAAGGGGGAGGAGGGAGGGAGGAGGCTCGCTCTGTTTGCTCACGCCTGGTCCCAAGATTTGTGGGCATTTTGGGTCGTTTCGAGCGGCCTGCTGCGGCATTGGGTGGCCCTTCCTCCGTCGTGGGGTTTGGGGCTGGTGGGGCAGGTCTCTTCTCCTGCGCTCTGAAGGGTCATCTCCTAGTGGGTGCGTTCTCGACAACTGCCTGGTGTGGGCTCCCATCCAGTCCGCGTGACTGCTCTCCAGGGATTTGATTCTTTCCGAGCTTGCCGGGTTTGGGTTCCAGATGAACTGGAGGAAGTCCTATCTGGTTCCCTCTCAAGTTCGGTTTTGGCTGGGTCTTGTGTGGGACTCTCAAACCACTTCCTTGTGTCTCCCTCCGGAGTCTCTGCTTCGGCTGCAGTCCTGCCTACATTTGTTTCTGGGGGGCTCCTAGGTCACTCTGCGGTTTCTCGAGGTTTGTGAGGGAGCCTGAACTTTGCCGTGATGGTCTACTCGCTGGGTCAGGTTTGGCTTCGTCGGCAGTTCTGGGTTCCTTCGGGGATGTCCATTCTGCTTCTCTCGCAATCTCTGGGTTCGGCCTTGGCGCCTGCCCGAGCCCTCACTCGATGTGTTCACTGACGCATCGTCTCTTGGCTGGGGCTTTGTGACCAGGCCAGCCAGGGGCAGTGGGGTCCGCTCTTCAGTCGGGCATAAAGCATTGTGCAGGAGTTTGCAGCGGTGTAGATGTCTCTTCGGAGTGTTCGGGTCACTCAAGGATCGACGATCCAGCTCCATTTGGACTGCTCCCCAGTGGTTGATTGCCTGAACCAAGGGGTTTGATGCATTTCTTGGCTCTTTGGGGCTGGTTGCTACGGATGACTCGTCTGCTGAGTTCTCGGGGTGTGACTCCTGGCTGTTCATGTTCAGGGGATGTCCAACATCCTGGCGGACGACCTATCATGCTTCCTTCCCCTGTTCACAGAATGGAGGGTTGACGTCAACTCATTTAGCTGGCTCTGCCGGATGTATGGGCTCCCGGAGGTGGACCTCTTGGTGTCAGTATGGTCAAAGCGTCTCCCTTAAACATGGCGCCCTTCCCTTATAGCGAGGCTGTCGGTTTGATGCCTTGTGGCATAACTGGTCGAGGTGGGGTTACCTGTACCTCTTTTCCCCAGTTCAGCTGTTGCCCCAGGTCCTGGCTCACTTGGGGACTTACCAGGGAAGAGTAGTCCTCTTGTCTCCTTGGTGGCTGGCCCGGCCTTGGCTTCAGGCACTGCTTGCTCAGCGTCCGAACCCAGAGGGTCTTCCCGCGGCTCTGCCTCTTTCAACAGATCGGACTGGTCCGTTATATGACTGGTTCGATCTTCTCTTAGAGCTTCACGTCTAGTCTTTTTTTACTCAAGTTTATCACCACTTGTAAGGTGATCAGGAGGCTTCGTTTATGGTGTCCCACCTGCGTGATTTGTCTCAGCAACAGTATAAAGTTTCCTGGCGGTCCTTTTGCCAGGAAACGGTCCTGGGCATCCTTCCGTTTCTTCTTGATCCTTCGTAGGTTGACTTCTGTGTCCAATAAAGGTTGTCTTGACCTTTCCTGATTGTTTCAGGACTGTCATCTTATGCCGAATACTGTTGCCTTGTATCGTGTGGCGCTGACGGAGCCACTGCAGCTTGCGTTCGACATTGATGTTAGCTCTGCACCATTCACAAGCTGTCTTGTGCGTTGTTTCACCTCCCACCTGCTCATGTGCCGCCTGAGCCATCCTGGTCTTTGAATCGGTTGCTCTCTTATCTTATCATTTTCTAGGTCAGACCCCAGAGGCTCCCCAGCAACCCTCCCTCCCTCCAGAAGGCGTTTTTTTTCTGCGATTTTTTATATGCAACCTCAGAAGTGTGAGGTGGATAGCCAGCGTGAGGGTCTGGGGCTCCCCTTCCCTCTCCTGCGGAGGAGGGGTTGCGCAGACAGTGGTGCAGTGACATGGTGACGTCAAGCTCGTTTTTTTCATTTGGGAAGTTCTGTCACTAGTTCAGCTTTCAATAGTAATATTTTAACTAGAATAGGGGTTTGTTTTGGGGCGCTAACCTCTCTGGGTGCCTAATGCGGTCAATGATAGACATAGAATGCTTCCAACCACACGGGGGTTTTCAAAGGCCATTGCTCCTCGTGCCTCTCTGATGGGGCCAGGTTCTGGTTCGTGGTCCCGGTAGTCCTAAGAACTCCATTCACCTGACTGATGCCAAGGTCTAATATTCAGTGTGTTCTCACTTGAACAACCTATATGGGCAAAGCTAATTCATTCCAGTGCAGAATTCGTTCCATCCATCAGGCCCCAACAACACTCTTAAAAAAAAAAATTACACCACATTAATACATATGCCAGGAGACATTTGCATTAGGAAAAATTGCACCTGACTCACAAAGGGAGTCCTTGCTAGCGCTGGGCGCTGGTCCTGTAGGCCTACTGTGAAACCGTAACAAACTTTTGAATCTTAGTTTGTTTCTTTAGTGTGAGCTTCTTCGTTATAATATTTTTCATGCCCTTTAGGTGTCGATAATAATCTGCCAGCTCTTCATCATCAGTCACTTCTCTGACTCCATCCCCCCCACCACTGACACCATCTCCCACCACTAAACTTCTCTTGACACCATCCCCCACCACTAACACCATTTCCCACCACTGACACCATCTCCCACCACTAAACTTCTCTTGACACCATCCCCCACCACTAACACCATTTCCCACCACTGACACCATCCCCCACCAAGACACCATCCCTATCACCAGACTTCTTTGACACCATCCCCTACCACTGACACCACTATTTATTATGAATTCTTCATTTTGACTATGGAATATAATAAAGCGATGTGTTATAAGCAATTGAAATGGTAAAATATTCTCGAGTTTAGTATGGGCTGTATGAAGGCAGCAGCGGGAAGCCACTTGGGGCAGTTGTCAGCTGATCACTCTGGCCAGACTTTGAGGCGTCTCACTCAACATGCCCGACACTCCGATAGAGGCTAGCTGACTTCCTAACCCCCATAATACATCCCCTCACCACTGATATCCCCCATTTATTTTGAATTATTCATTTTGACTATGGAATACAATCCAACGGTGTTACAAACAACTGAAATGGTAACATTTTCGCAGCTAATTTATTGAAAAAGCAGACAGTAAGTGAAACATCAAGGTGGCGGCAGCCGGCACCAGCCATGTGTTGCCAATTACTGTAGCTGATATCTCACCATCACCAGCTGCCTCCCCTGACAACCGCTTCCACCACTGACACAACTTGCCTCCCCTGACAACAAGATCCACCACTGACACCACCTGCCTTCCCTGACAACTACTTCCACCACTGACACCATCTGCCTCCCCTGACAACAACTTCCACCACTGACACCATCTACCTCCCCTGACAACTACTTCCACCACTGACACCATCTACCTCCCCTGACAACAGCTTCCACCACTGACACCATCTACCTCCCCTGACAACTTCCACCACTGACACCATCTACCTCCCCTGACAACAACTTCCACCACTGACACCATCTACCTCCCCTGACAACTTCCACCACTGACACCATCTACCTCCCCTGACAACAACTTCCACCACTGACACCATCTACCTCCCCTGACAACAACTTCCACCACTGACACCATCTACCTCCCCTGACAACAACTTCCACCACTGACACCATCTACCTCCCCTGACAACAACTTCCACCACTGACACCATCTACCTCCCCTGACAACAACTTCCACCACTGACACCATCTACCTCCCCTGACAACAACTTCCACCACTGACACCATCTACCTCCCCTGACAACAACTTCCACCACTGACACCATCTACCTCCCCTGACAACAACTTCCACCACTGACACCATCTACCTCCCCTGACAACAACTTCCACCACTGACACCATCTACCTCCCCTGACAACAACTTCCACCACTGACACCATCTACCTTCCCTGACAACAACTTCCACAACTGACACCATCTACCTTCCCTGACAACAACTTCCACCACTGACACCATCTACCTCCCCTGACAACAACTTCCACCACTGACACCATCTACCTCCCCTGACAACAACTTCCACCACTGACACCATCTACCTCCCCTGACAACAACTTCCACCACTGACACCATCTACCTTCCCTGGCAAAAACTTCCACCACTGACACCATCTACCTCCCCTGACAACAACTTCCACCACTGACACCATCTACCTCCCCTGACAACAACTTCCACCACTGACACCATCTACCTCCCCTGACAACAACTTCCACCACTGACACCATCTACCTCCCCTGACAACAACTTCCACCACCAACACCGCCAGCCTTTTCTGACGACACTAACTCCACCTGCCTCCAATGAGAATAACTTCCATCGCCTGCCTCCTGACACTAAACCCCAACTACTGACACCACTTGCCCCCGGACACCAACCCTCACCAATGACAGCACCTGCCTCCCCTGACACCATTTTATCATCCTTCAACCATTTCTCCCTGGAAACAATGGGTAAGCAAAATAAAACACTACAGCTGTTTACACTTTGGTGAATCATAGTTGATGACAGCCACCTGTGACGCTCAGTCTCGGGAACCGCTTGAACAAACAATCTTCACTTAATCGAACATCTGTATGTTCCACTGAACATTTAGTACCGAATTCAATTTGTTCGGATCATCCGGGAATTCGGTAGAGTGGGGTTTGTTAGAGTGAGGATGCACTATCCATATCAGCCTGGATAGCTCTAGGGAGCCTCCAGGTCTCCCCCAGAAAATGGTGTTTAATTACATTCTACGCTGTTTTTTTTTTTTTTTTATAATACATACCAGAAGATTGTGTAGTTGTGCGCCTACAAGTTTTATTAGTAATTCCCCAAGTTTAGTTAGCTACGGTAAGTGTAGTTACAGGATGAGAGCTATGCTCGTGGTGTTCCGTCTTCCCAGCATTCTTCTTCCAACCGTCTACCACTCTCTTTGCAAAAGTGAATTTTCTTTTATTTCTTCCACAGCTAGTGCTTAGGCAATGATAATTTTTTCACAGTTTTGTTATTTTTAATTTGTTCTCCGAGTTTAGACAGATATAATTGTAACCTCAAAATTAAGCTAGCATTTGTTTTTAAATGAAAAGTTTAACCCTTCAATTGCGCACCGCATCATATGATGCTTTGCAGTACTACGCAAGATTTAAACGGCCCGCGGACACACGGGGTTCACCACACCTTCATCAGGGCTCTTGTAAACAGACGCCATTTTTATAAAAAATCGTGGGCCAAACTCCCGGGTGTTAGGGGCCTCAGTATTGAGTGAGCTACCAAGCCTGATGCACGCAGCATGAGCTCACAGCACTGCTGTTCAGCTTGTGACCACAGCATCGCCTAAAAATGCCATAATATACTTGTTCATGCAATTATGTAGCGATGATATTATTACAGAAGACCCCTGACTGTGACAAAAATTACCAGGGTTCTGATAATAGCAGGATTGTGGTGATATTTAGCGCTGTGCTTCATGGAGGGAGGAGTAATGCTGTGGTAGGGAGGGTGGTGGCATTGTCTTCTGACTGTGTGTGGCCACCTTTTATTGACTGCACTCACCATACCAGCCTAGTGGTTCGCTATGGTGAACACAAATGTAGATACTTATATATAACATGTATATAGAAGGTATAAACAGCAAGAGGAGTAGGTTGGAAGCCGCCATTTTGGTGAGGGAGGAGCGTCGTCTGCAAGACTTACCATGTTGTTTCCTGATGACCACGATGGTCTTTGGGCACTCATACCAGTTTACTTGTACAAGTATGGTGAATAAAACAGGTAGATATTTATATATAATGTGTGTATATAGCGTAATAACACCACAAGCAGTATTGTTGCAGGAGAAATATTAGTGCGTGTGGCCTTGAGGGTGGCAGCCATCAGCTGACTGTGTGAGTAGCTACGTCTTTGTGCCTTTACTCACCTTACAAGCTTAGATGTACAGTTATGGTGAACAAACCATGTAAATACTTATATATAACATCTGTATATAAAAGCAAAAACAGAATGGTGGGAGGAGAATGGTGGCAAGTCAGCTAGGTGAGGGAGGGAGGGAGTGGCAGCCAGTGGCAGGCTGCCACTCTCTGCCACTGCCACTCAGCATACCAACTTAGTGGTTCATTATGGTGAACACGAATGTAGATACTTATATATAGCGTCTATATAGTGAATAAAAGCAAAAACAGTATTGTGGGAGGAGAATGTGGGTGAGTCAGATGACTTGAGGGAGGGCGTGAGTGGCTGGCTGGTACACGGCGGTCACTCCTCGTTACTTTTTGACTCATAATAGCAACTTAGTGGTTCGTTATGGTGAACAAAACATGCAGATACTTATATATAACCTGTGTATATAGTGTAATAACCGACAAAGTATTTGTTCACTGTTTGATGAACATAATTGGATCAACAATATGCACACCATATTTTTGAGTACAGCGATGATTCACACATTTTATTATATAAGTATATCACACTACACACTATTGAATAATATTACAGCAAAAAAACTACGAAAAATCAATCAGAGACATTGAAATAATTAGGTAATTATCTCTTTGTGGCAACTCTGGCCTGACAGCTGGTGATCAACAGACCGCCTGGGACGCATGCTGAGTCAGCGCTTTACTGTTTTTTGCCAGACTTCCCCGCCCTATAGCGGGCAATATATGCCACTTACAATTTTTTATATTTTTCCCGTGATCAGTGAATACAAATTAACAGGTTAGGAAGTTTTTTTTTTTTTTTTTTTTTTTTTTTTTTTTTTTTTTTTTTTTTTTTTGCGCCTGTGGGTGTCAAATGGTATATAGCTATGCGCCATTTAAGGGTTAATGCTAAATTACCATCTTTTCTTGCAGAGAGGAAAAGGGAAAGGAAAAGTAAAAGACAGATGCACCAAACTCAGCCTCTCCCAGAGGAATAAAAATGCAAATGAGGACAATGCTAAAGCTTCTTTTATTGTCAAGAACAAATGGACATCTTCTCAGCAGCAGCAGCTAAATGAAGAATGGCTTTACAATGTTTCAGAGATAACTTCAACTGCTCATCAAGTCTCTGATCCAAAGGACCCTAAAGGTATTCAGAATGGCGTAAATGCCTCTAATTTCCTTGTATGTAATGTGAATAAAAATGTCAGTGGTGCTGATTTTGAGACTCAAGAGAAAATTTTAAGCTGCTTTGCACAACCACCCACATGAAGCAATGGGAAGTACCTCTGAAAAATTTACCTAATGACAAAGGAAGTTTTCTTCCTAAGGAAAAAGTTTTTTCTGAAACATCAGAATCTTTGAATTCTTCCTGTGAGAGAAGTTCGGCATCAATAATACCAGCCAGTGATGTGATAACTGCTGAAGGAAGAGAAGTTGGTGGAGGCGAGATCACAGCAATAGAACGAGAGTCCAAACAACCCTCGGCTGCTCCAACGACGGCAGCAACTGAAACACGAGTGATAAAGCACCGTGTAACTGAGCAGGACTCTTCATCATCAGTCTCAGTTTACAGTGATTCTTCATCGAGCACAGAAGTGCTACAGCCTCTAGGAAATTCTTGTCTGGAAACTGTTGTTTCTGTAAGTATTGCTGTACAGTACAGTGCATCCTCACTCCATTTAGTTTTATACACTTATTTTGTATATTTTTTAAGCCTACTGCCTACTACTGTGGTACACTTATCTCAGCAGCCTAAACCCTTCACTGCACTTATCTCAGTGTAGTGAAGGCTTTGGATATTTTGGTCTGGTGATGCATCTTTCAAATTTAACACTATTGCGCTCCCAGCAGAAGGCTCTGTAACTTTCCCCTCGTGCACCGAGCATTTCGGTGACCGAGCGGCGACACTGAAACGTGTATACTCTTTTCGATCTGCTCACCTTAATTTTCCATGTATGTATTTAAATTTGGTATAAATTTGTTCGCAAGAGAATGCTCTAGAGGAATATATATATAAAATTTCACCAAAGTCGACGTGAGACCCCGCACCAAATAAAAAATCTGGCAATTGTTAGCCGTGAGTACCAAACAGTGATGAAAAGTTTATGCTCTTTTCAGGTTTGTCAACCCCAGAATTGTTCTACGTCATTAATTTTGGTATCACTGTGATCGCAATAAAATTCCGTACACAGACACATGAAAATAAAGTACAAAACATCGGCACGCCCCACCCACAAGACCGTGGGAAGTTGCCCAAGGGTTACCTGCTACCGACCGCACCCAAACTGCACACATCGGCTACACCCCTACTGAAAAGTTTATACTCTTTTTCATGTTTTTTTTACCGAAATTTTCGATGTACGTGTTTCATTTTGGTATCAATGTGTTTTCAATGAAATGTTCTAGAGGAACATATGTATAACATGTCACCAAAGCTAACGTGATAATGGCACCAAATAAAAAACTAAGTCGTTTGTTAGCTGTGCACGCCAAACAGCGCGAACGTGTTGCTACTCTTTTCAAGTTTATCAAGTCCAAACTTCTTCGACATCATTCTTTTTTGTATCACTGTGATAGCAATAAAATTCCCTATTCCCCCATTACCTTTACAGTTACTTCTCGCCAAAGATTCATTGCACTATGGGAAGCATTCTGTAGAAATTGTTCTGCATACAAGTTTGTTT
>WNGS01080692.1:0-13197 GCA_020271785.1 Procambarus virginalis | reverse complement strand
TGACGACCCAAATTATGAGAAGGATTAAGACAGCGGAGGGACAGCTTGAGGCTTCAAGTGAAGACCAGGACAAGCTGCAGGAATGGTTCGAACAAATAGTTGTTAGAATTTAACCAAAGCAAATGTAATGGGAATGAAGATATGGGGTAGGAAGCAGGAGAACCAGATACAAGGTCACATTTTGGGAGCTATGAAATACTTCAAGCTTCAGAGAGAGAGAAAAGACCTGGGGGGTTGACTGTCAACCTGAAGCCAGACCTGTCCCCTGAGCTCATATCAAGAGGATAAACATCAGCAGCATATGCCAGGTTGGCTAACAAAAGAACGGCATAGACTTTAGAAGAATCTTAATGTGTAAGGAAATCTTTCAGAACCTTATACAACCACTATGTCAGACCAATCCTGGAGTATGCGGCTCAGCATGGAGGTCCATATCTAGCAAGCATAAGACTGAACTGAAGAAAGGGTTCAGTAAGTTTTCTACCATGACTAGTCCCCGAGCTGAGGGTATGAGCTACGAGGAGGACTACAGGAATTAAACCTCAACTTCGTTGGTGGAAGACAGAAGAGTAGGGGGGACATGATCACCACATTCAAGATTCTCAAGGGAATCGACAGGGTAGATAAAGACCGATTATTTAAACACAAGGGCGCACACGCAACTAGGGGAACAGGTTAAAACTGAAGTGCCCAAATGAGTTACAGAGATATTAGAAAGAACTTTTTTAGTGTCAGAGTGGTTGCACAATGGAATGCATTAGGAAGTGATGTGGTGGAGGCTGCACTCCATACACAGTTCATTGTAGATATGATACACGCCCAATAATGCTCAGAACCTGTACACTGTTGATTGACGTTGAGAGGCGGGAACCAACAGAGCCAGAGCTCAACCCCCGTTAAGCACAATTAGGTGAGTACAATTAGGCAGAGTACTGCAGGGGGTTGGGCCTGGACCTGTAGCTAACAGCCACCCCCCCCCCCCCCTCTTCCACGCAGCATCTTCTGACCTTTTGTAAGACGTCCAGCCCACCCCCCTCCTACTGGCAGGGAGTTGGTTGGCTGACCTGTAGTCCAGCCCCCCCCCTTCTAGTGGCAGGGGTTTTGTTACGACTCTGGGTTCTTTAGAGGGAAACCAGAGGTCAAAATTGAGCTTATTATCGACAATATGGCAGGGCACGCATAGAGAGTTGAGCTGTTTGTATCTTCCCTGCCAGTCGTAAGATTAGTCTTGTCTCTCGAAGAGTATTTAAAGATTGAGCTTGGGATTGATTATTAAATAATAAAATAGGCACCAACTATGTTTACTAATACTGTCTAATCATTTGTAAAGTAAACCTGAGTAAATTTAGTATCGGGCACCGGTATGATTAGTTGAACAGTCTGCCGGCAGCATAGCTTTCGGAGAGGGAGACGGAGACTCGCGGTCCTCTCGGCTGACTGGTTGTGGTGAAGGAAGTGCCTCTCCTTCCTCTTATTTATTTATTTCTGTATCTTCGTCTGGTTAAGTTTTCTTTGCTATTTTTATGGTTATATTGTGGCATACCTATCGTTCTATGTGTAGAGTAGTATACCTGGGGTGTAGTAAGTGTATTTAAGTTTTTATATTACCTGCTATGCTAACGGGGGTCCCAGTGTACCACGTGGTCCCCTACCCTAAGCTGACTCCAGTGTGTTATAGTAGAGCTTTACCCTAGCTTGTTTCCAGTGTAAACCTTGTATCCTGCTTATGTGGACCAAGGCTTTTAACGTAAGATTGTGTGGTAAAGTTAGTATTAAATTGTTATTGGTGTGATTGTGTATGGGGGGTGTTAAGGGGTTAATAAATAAGTAAGTTTGAACAGAGTATCCCTTGTTCCTGTGTGGGAGTACAATAATCTATTCCTAGACTAACCGAGTTTAGTAGCAAGCATTTATTATTGTGGATATTT
The DNA here is from genome assembly GCA_020271785.1 of Procambarus virginalis. Lineage (NCBI taxonomy): Eukaryota > Metazoa > Arthropoda > Malacostraca > Decapoda > Cambaridae > Procambarus > Procambarus virginalis. The sequence goes on along the minus strand of WNGS01080692.1, from coordinate 11,269 downwards.
TACTTTGGGGGCCGGGCCTTTTGTTTCTCCCATATCTTGATACCTCTAGTCTACTTACCCTTACCCCTTAATAGTACCAGTTCCCCATAGCAAGCCCACTATTGTTCATAACAAGTGGTTGGCCTGTCCGGGAGGAACGTTATTATTGTAAAAAATTAGATTTTTGAGTGCCAAAACTAAAAATTCTTGTTTCCGCAGAACGGTTGTGGGCTAGCCTAGGGTCCAGCTCATCTGGCGTAGAACATTCTTTGCACTGACTGGACACCCAGCTGGATCTCTTCACGATTAAGGTTAGTGTGGCCTTGTGTTAGGGGCCGTGCAAATTTTTGTTTTTTTCCAATTTTTAATTTTTAATTTTTTCTGTGGCTAGGAGCTAAAATTTTTAGTCATGTCATCTGAAATGCAGAGACTGGCAATGAACCCTTCAGTGATAGAGATAAAGAAGCTCAACAAAGCAAATTTAATATTGTTAGGCAAGGAATTTGGCCTAGAATTAAATGACGCAGATAGAAAGTGGATTTTGATGAATGAAATTTTACGGCATTGTATAGACCAAGAACTAGTGCCAAGTGATACAATTTTATGCGAACCCAATTCAGGGGAAAGTGCAGTGAGTAGAAATATAGAATTAGAATTAACACTAGCCAAGTTAAGACTGGCAGAGCAAGAGGCCAGAGTAGCAGAACAAAATGCTAAAGTGGAAGAGCAAAGGCTCAAAAATGAGGCGGCAAGAATGGTACCACCTACTGGGGACTCGAACTCCAGACATTCCGATAAAAAACACACCTGAATTTTCAGAGTCCCTGAAAGATTTTTTAACCATTTTCAGAGACTAGCCATGTCCATGAACTGGCCAAGGGAAGAGTGGGTGAAAATCTTGCAGGGGCGGCTTAGGGGTAAAGCACAAGATATTTTTATTAATATGCCTGACGACGAGTGTTTTGTATATGATGAAGTCAGGGAAAGAATTTTGAGGGCGTACGAAATTACTCCTGAAGCTCACCGCCAAACTTATCGCAACCTTAGGCCCACTCACAACCAACCGTTCACTGAATTTGCCAATGAGCAAATTAGATTGTTTGATAAATGGATTCGCTCGGCTAAAGCCGAAACATACCAGGCACTCAGAAATGTAGTCTTAGTAGAACACTTTATAGATAGTATGCCAGAATATATTTCGCAATACCTTAGAGGAAGGGTAGAGTTAAATTCTAAAATAGGGGACTTGGCCAAGATGGCAGAAAACTACCAGTTGGCGGGCAAAAGGCCCAATAAAAATAATTTTACCCCACAGAGTAACAAAACTTATACCCACAGCCAGTCCAGACCAGCTCATTCTAAACCTTCACCTAATGCACCTTCTGTTTCAGACATAACTAACCCTGTTAAATTGTCTAGCCCCACAACACTAAAGAGTGAACCGAAGGGTAATTCGGTTAGTAATGTCTCTTCTCCCCGACGTTTCTGTGGTCATTGTAAAAGTTCAACCCACATATTAGCCGTTGTTGGCAACTGTACCCGGAAAAAAGACCCAATGCTCTCGTTGTGACACAGGGCTTGAGGCCTTCTGAAGGGTTAGGGAGTAAGACTTCCAACCCACAGTGGTTGGACCTGCTTACCCCATTCTTATCGAAAGGGAGACTACTTTTGTCTGAGGGTTCTTCCTGGAGGGACGTGGTGATCTTCCGAGACACCGGTGCCATCCAGACTTTAATTTTAGAGAGTGCTTTGCAAGGTGCCAATACTCTCGACACTGGAGAGGTGGTACTGGTCGAGGGTGTCACTAGTGATACTCGAGCAGTACCCCTCCGTAAGGTTACCCTGGAATCTGATTTCCACAAGGGTATTTGTACAGTCGGAGTCACTTCGTACCTACCTTTCCCTAATGTTGATGTAATATTGGGTAATGATTTAGCCGGGGATAAGGTAGGGGACTCCAGACTGCCTGTTATGTTGCCTACCCCAAAGGTTTGCCTGGATTCACCCACCGCAGAGGATAATGTTGTGTACCCTGCGTGCGTGGTGACTAGGTCTATGGGACTTAAATGTAAGGGCAGCCCTGTGCTTGCCAAGGTGGTAAATCCCAAGGACACGAGGGACCTTCCGAGTGGTGAAAGCCCAGTGGACCTTGCGGACACATTCATGGCCCGACTCGATGACGGGGCCGAGGACATTGTGCCTGTCACCCCCGCCTACCGAGAGTAGTGGGGAGGTGGAGGAGAACACTGTTGAGCCTCGGCCAATGACATCTGACCAAGGCCTGGACGCCTCCTTGAGTGAGTTACAGAAAGCTGACCCCAGTCTTGCAGATTGTCACGAGACAGCCGTCTCTAAGGAGGAAATTGTAGACGCAGCAACTGGGTACTACTACAATGATCGGATTTTGATGAGAAAATGGAGACCTCAGAGTGCTCCCTTGTCAAATGAGTGGGAGGTAGTCCACCAGGTTATGTTGCCGACCTGCTATAGAGAAAGAGTTTTGTCAGCTGCCCATGATGATCCTATGGGGGGACATCAAGGCATTAATATTACGTATCACAAAATCTGCAAGTACTTTTTCTGGCCCAAGCTGAAAAGCGATGTGGCAAAATTTTGTAATGCATGTATTGCATGTCAACTTGTTGGGAAACCAAACCAGACTCCACCTAAAGCTCCTCTTAAGCCTATTGTCGTGCCGGAGGAACCATTTTCTCATGTGGTAATGGACTGTGTTGGTCCATTACCTAGAACTAAGTCTGGTAATATTTATCTAATTACGATGATGTGTATCACGACTCGTTACCCAGAGGCTTTTGCTGTAAGGAACATCCGAGCAAAGACTGTTGTTGCTCGTATGTTGCAATTTTTTTCCACTTTTGGACTGCCTCGGGTTGTACAGACTGACAATGGTACTAACTTTAAGTCTGATATTTTTGCACAATTTTGTAAGGACCATGGAATAACTCATAAGGTTTCCAGCCCATACCATCCACAGAGTCAGGGGGTCATTGAAAGGTTCCATCTAACTCTGAAGCAGATGTTGAAGACATCGTGCGAGAGTTCCCATACCTTCTGGGACGAGAACTTGCCGTATGTTTTGTTTGCTGCTAGGGAGGGGTTGCAAAGTTCACTGGGTTGCTCTCCTTTTGAGTTAGTCTTTGGCCATAAAGTTCGTGGACCCTTGCAAATGTTACAGGAGAATCTGTTAGGGAACGTAACGTTAACCGAAGGTTCGGCTTTCTTTGCGCAACACCACCAGAGACTCAAGGACTGCAAGGCTGCGGCACTAAAGTATCTTGGGAAGGCCCAAGAAATATGAAAGAACGGAACGATGCCAAGGCTAAGTTGCGGGTATTTCAGCCCGGTGACCCTGTCCTGGTACTAAAGCCTCGACTGGGGAGCACTATGTCCCACAAGTACGAGGGCCCCTACATTGTGACAGAGAAGACTGGGGACCTCACGTACAAAGTGAGACACTCTGATAAGCGTAAACAGGTAATGCTCGTACACGTGAATCGGCTGAAGAAGTTCCAGGGCCCCAGGCCCATTGCACTAACCAATGTTTCCATTTCCAGTGAGGGAGGGGATGATTGTTCTGGGGACCCAACTAATCTCATTCTCAATAATTCTAGTTCTGTGAATGCTGTGGAGGAGGGACTGTCCCATTTGCAGATGTCCCAACGTGACGAGGTGCAGTCGTTGCTTGACGAATTCTCCAGTCTGTTCGGGGAGGTCCCGACCCAGACTGATGCCATTTACCATGATGTCGAGTTGACGGACTACACCCCCATTCGCCTTCAACCCTATCGGATGAGTCCGGAAAAGAAGGCCATCGTCCGTAAGGAGGTCGACTTCTTGCTCCAGCACGGCCTCATCAGGCCGAGCCAGGGCTCTTGGTGCTCGCCCTGCCTTTTGGTCCCCAAACCAGATGGCTCCTGGCGATTATGCACCGATTATCGGCAGCTCAACAAGGCGACCATAGTGGACGCCTATCCGTTGCCACGTCTCGAGGACTGTATCGACGAAATCGGGAACGCCACGTATGTATCCAAGTTCGATCTATCGAGAGGGTACTATCAAATCCCTCTCACTGAACGTGCTAAACAACTAACGGCGTTTGTGACACCCGAGGGTGTGTTTGAGTATCAAGTGTTACCATTCGGCTTGCGTAATGCCCCTGCCACGTTCCAGAGGCTAATGAACTCTTTGCTCGCTAATGTGCCAAATTGTCGGGCGTATTTAGATGATATTGTGCTCTTTGATATTAATTGGGCTGACCACATAGCTAGGTTACGCCAGTTGTTCACAGTGTTGAAACATGCAAATCTAACCTTAAATGCTAAAAAGTGTCATTTTGGCCAAGGCACAGTGACGTACCTCGGTTATGAAGTGGGCCAAGGAAAAGTGTTACCTCGACAAGACAAAATTAGTGCTATTCTGGACTATCCAGTGCTCAGGTCTAAAAAGGACATTCAACGATTTATCGGTATGTGTGCGTACTACCGACGCTTTTGTCAGAACTTTTCCAGTGTGGCCACTCCTCTCACAGATTTGTTGCGGAAGGCCGTTAAATTTAAGTGGTCATCGGACTGTGCAGAGGCATTTAAAAACTTGAAATTGATCTTAGCTTCCGCCCCAGTGCTTGCTAGTCCAAGGTTCGACCGTCCGTTTAAAATTCAAGTTGACGCGTCTGACTCGGGTGCTGGTGCAGTGTTGTTGCAAACTGGGGATGATAAAGTGGAACACCCAGTATATTATTACTCTGTGAAATTTGACAAGGCGCAGCGCAATTATTCGGTGATAGAAAAAGAGGCGTTGGCGCTAGTGCTAACTTGCAAAAAGTTCGAAGTGTACCTCACAGGTAATATAGTGAAGTGTACACGGACCATAACCCATTAGTTTTCATGAATCAGATGAAGCAGAAAAATAAACGCATCCTCAGGTGGGCATTGTACCTACAGGACTTTAATCTATCTATTATCCACCTACCGGGCCGGCTCAACGTGATAGCCGACGCTCTGTCCCGCTTGCCTGAGTAACATTCATCTGAGCCGCAGGAAGCCATACCAAATGTCATGCTTTAGTTATTTTTTTTTTTAGGTTCTCCTGTGACATTAAATATCCCGTGTCCAATTTATTTACTTCCTTTTGTTTTTTTTTTGTTTTTTTGTGTATGTTTTTTCTTTCAGAGAATTCCCTTGTATTTTTTTTTATAGAAATTGTTGTTTGGTTGATTTTCTATTATGTCATGGATGTCCATTTTATTCTGTATACTCTTACAAAAAAATATGACTACTATTCTAGTAGTCACATTTTTTTTTTCTCTGAAGGGGGGAGGAGTGTTACGACTCTGGGTTCTTTAGAGGGAAACCAGAGGTCAAAATTGAGCTTATTATCGACAAATGGCAGGGCACGCATAGAGAGTTGAAGCTGTTTGTATCTTCCCTGCCAGTCGTAAGATTAGTCTTGTCTCTCGAAGAGTATTTAAAGATTGAGCTTGGGTTGATTATTAAATAATAAAATAGGCACCAACTATGTTTACTAATACTGTCTAATCATTTGTAAAGTAAACCTGAGTAAATTTAGTATCGGGCACCGGTATGATTAGTTGAACAGTCTGCCGGCAGCATAGCTTTCGGAGACGGGAGACTCGCGGTCCTTCTCGGCTGACTGGTTGTGGTGGAAGGAAGTGCCTCTCCTTCCTCTTATTTATTTATTTCTGTATCTTCGTCTGGTTAAGTTTTCTTTGCTATTTTTATGGTTATATTGTGGCATACCTATCGTTCTATGTGTAGAGTAGTATACCTGGGGTGTAGTAAGTGTATTTACAAGTTTTTATATTACCTGCTATGCTAACGGGGGTCCCAGTGTACCACGTGGTCCCCTACCCTAAGCTGACTCCAGTGTGTTACAGTAGAGCTTTACCCTAGCTTGTTTCCAGTGTAAACCTTGTATCCTGCTTATGTGGACCAAGGCTTTTAACGTAAGATTGTGTGGTAAAGTTAGTATTAAATTGTTATTGGTGTGATTGTGTATGGGGGGTGTTAAGGGGTTAATAAATAAGTAAGTTTGAACAGAGTATCCCTTGTTCCTGTGTGGGAGTACAATAATCTATTCCTAGACTAACCGAGTTTAGTAGCAAGCATTTATTATTGTGGATATTTTACTTTGGGGGCCGGGCCTTTTGTTTCTCCCATATCTTGATACCTCTAGTCTACTTACCCTTACCCCTTAATAGTACCAGTTCCCCATAGCAAGCCCACTATTGTTCATAACAGGTTTGGTGCTGGACCTGTAGCTCCAGCCCCCCTCTACAGGCAGGGGTTGGTGCTGGACCTGTAGCTCCAGCCCCCTCTACAGGCAGAGGGTTGGTGCTGGACCTGTAGCTCCAGCCCCCCTCTACAGGCAGGGGTTGGTGCTGGACCTGTAGCTCTAGCCCCCCTTCTAGTGGCAGGGGGTTGGTGCTGGACCTGTAGCTCCAGCCCCCCCTTCTAGTGGCAGGGGGTTGGTGCTGGACCTGTAGCTCCAGCCCCCCTCTACAGGCAGGGGGTTGGTGCTGGACCTGTAGCTCCAGCCCCCCTCTACAGGTAGGGGGTTGGTGCTGGACCTGTAGCTCCAGCCCCCCCTTCTACTGGCAGGGGGGTTGGTGCTGGACCTGTAGCTCCAGCCCCCCCCCCCCTTCTACTGGCAGGGGTTGGTGCTGGCATTGTTTAGGAGTTTGCTGGCAGTTTCAAGGCTTCAGTCTCTTGGAACCCAGCAGTGGTCTGTTTTGGTTCGCTGTCTTTCTGGATGCTTTCATGGTAGGTTGGTGGAGTGTCAACCACTCTCTGCGCCTCTGTGAGGGGCCAGGATCCCGGGTTCAATAGAGGATCACAGGTTCAATCACCATGCAGGACAGAAATGGTTCTCATGTTTCCTTTCACCTGTTGGGCCTGTTCACCTACCAGTAATTATTTATCCCAGAGGTAGGAAACTATTGTAAATTGTAAGGCAAGGAAAGTCAGTAGTTGACCTTGGGAACCTCGATAAACCTAAGAACAAACTTCTTCTCCTCAAAACCCAACTCAATATCTTGTTACCTGGTTGATACCTGGTTGATGGGGTTCTGGGAGTTCTTCTACTCCCCAAGCCCGGCCCGAGGCCAGGCTTGACTTGTGAGAGTTTGGTCCACTAGGCTGTTGCTTGGAGCGGCCCGCAGGCCCACATACCCACCACAGCCCGGCTGGTCCGGAACTCCTTGTAGGAATAAATCTAGTTTCCTCTTGAAGATGTCCACGGTTGTTCCGGCAATATTTCTTATGCTTGCTGGGAGGACGTTGAACAACCGCGGACCTCTGATGTTTATACAGTGTTCTCTGATTGTGCCTATGGTACCCCTGCTCTTCACTGGTTCTATTCTGCATTTTCTTCCATATCGTTCACCAGTATGTTGTTATTTTACTGTGTAGATTTGGGACCTGGCCCTCCAGTATCTTCCAGGTGTATATTATTTGATATCTCAACCACTATTGTGATATGACCTATGAGAGAAAATAAAAAACTTACTGTTAATTGCTTCTGGGGGATCTCTCCAGTGATTTCCTGAACTTTCTTCATGATGCTGGAAGCTGAGTCTCCCAGGTGTACTGGGTCAGCTGTGGCACCTGTCTCTGTGGTCATCATCTCCAGGGCCGCCCTGATGGTCTCCTGCACCTGTCATTACCAACACAAACATTAATGGTGGAGGCTGAGTCTCCCAGGTGTACGGGGTCAGCTGTGGCACCTGTCTCCGTGGTCATCATCTCCAGGGCCTCCCTGATGGTCTCCTGCACCTGTCATTACCAACACAAACATTATGGTGGAGGCTGAGTCTCCCAGGTGTACGGGGTCAGTTGTGGCACCTGTCTCTGTGGTCATCATCTCCAGGCCTCCCTGATGGTCTCCTGCACCTGTCATTACCAACACAAACATTAATGGTGGAGGCTGAGTCTCCCAGGTGTACGGGGTCAGCTGTGGCACCTGTCTCCGTGGTCATCATCTCCAGGGCCTCCCTGATGGTCTCCTGCACCTGTCATTACCAACACATACATTTATGTGGAACCTGGACTATAATGAAGCATCAGGCTCTGAGTAAAGTAACTGGTCTATAATGAAGCATCAGGCTCTGAGTAAAGTAACTGGTCTATAATGAAGCATCAGGCTCTGAGTAAAGTAACTGTACTATAATGAAGCATCAGGCTCTGAGTAAAGTAACTGTACTATAATGAAGCATCAGGTTCTAAGTAAAGTAACTGGACAATAATGAAGCATCAGGCTCTGAGTAAAGTAACTGGACTATAATGAAGCATCAGGCTCCGAGTAAAGTAACTGGACATAATGAAGCATCAGGCTCTGAGTAAAGTAACTGGACTATAATGAAGCATCAGGCTCTGAGTAAGTGACAGGACTATAATGAAGCATCAGACTCTGAGTAAAGTAACTGGACAATAATGAAGCATCAGGCTCTGAGTAAAGTAACTGGACTATAATGAAGCATCAGGCTCTGAGTAAAGTAACTGGACAATAATGAAGCATCAGGCTCTGAGTAAAGTAACTGGACTATAATGAAGCATCAGGCTCTGAGTAAAGTAACTGGACTATAATGAAGCATCAGGCTCTGAGTAAAGTAACTGGACTATAATGGAGCATCAGGCTCTGAGTAAAGTAACTGGACTATAATGAAGCATCAGGCACTGAGTAAAGTAACTGGACTATAATAAAGCATCAGGCTCTGAGTAAAATAATTTCACAATATAAGTAATGGTGTTTCTCTACACTGACCACAGTGTAGAGAAACACCAAGATGACAGTTGACTTTATTAATAACAATGTTTCAGGTGTTAGAGCAAAACGTTTCCTGTATATAAAGTCAACTCTCATCTTGATGTGTCTCCATGTCAAAAGTGTTTATATAGAGGCCATACTACACTCCGTTGGGTGAGAACAATGTGACCTTCAGCACCGTACCTTCACTGAGGCGTGGACAGTCTTGACATCTGGGAAGAGTTCCTGGCACTTCTGGAGCCAATCTTCTATCCTCATGCTGCACTCATAAGCTGTGCCTATGGTTGTGCCAACCTCCTGTGGGGTGTTGACTGTGTCGAGGCTCCCCAACATGGCCTGCAGCTGAGTCTTCCCTCCCTCTCCTTGTGTGGTCATATCCACCACACTGGTATCCTCCAGTTCCAAGAGATTCATTGCTGACTTATTCTGCTCTACCAGAGCATAGAGTCTGTCCTGGAGTTGGAGGTGGCAAGTCTTCCAATCCCCCACTGGCCCCGATACTGCCCCAGCTGGGACAGTACCCTTCACAACTAGTAATGAGGCTGATGATGCTGCTCTTCTGCTCCTGCACCAGGCAATGTAACTTAATTTTTACTGGTACAGTTTTTTTGTGTTAGCTGGCTATCTTTCAGTTTCCTAACAAAATCCTCCACAGCGTAGCAAATTGGGAACTGAGTAGCAGCTGTGGCAGCGTGCTGGGCACGGCAGTTGGGGCAGGTCAGTTGACCATTCTCGATAGAATTGTCAATACACTGGGAGCAGAATGTGTGTCCGCAAGGCAGTGTGCGAGGCCGTAGTTGATTGTCATCATAATCGTTATAACACACTGAACATTCCTCTGGCTTGTTATCCTGTGGAAAGGATATTTGGTTAAGCTAGATGTATGATTACAGTACAGTGGCATCTCGAAAAAACCCAGCGTTGAATGTAATGAAATGCCATTTTCTGGGTAGTCCCGGAGGCTCCCCGGAGCTATCCATGGCTGATATGGATATTCTAACTATTTTGCATCAGTCGATGTGGGTGGAGTTCTAGCCTACCGGGACCACGAGCCAGAACCTGGCCCCCTCACAGAGGCACGGGGAGCAATGGCCCATAGAATGCACATGTGATTTGGAGCATTCTATATCTGGTATCGACCTGGACAGGCACCCAGAAAGGTAAGCGCCACAAAACAAACCCCTATTCTGGTTAACAACAAAATTAACAAACGAGTGGACAGAACTCCCCAAAAGAAAACGAGCAAACTAGCATGACGTCACACGAGCCGTGCCGCATGTCTGCGCAGCTCCCCCTCCCCGGGAGGGGGAAGGGGGAGCCCCAGACCCCCGCGCCGGCAATCCACACCCCAGTACCGAGGCTGGATATCAAAACCGCGAAAAACCGCCGACCGTAGGGCGGGAGGGATGCCGGGGAGCCTTTGGGTTTCACCCAGAAAATGGCGTTTCATTACATTCAACGCTGGTTTTCTGGGGGGAGCCCCTACGGCTCCCCGGAGCTACCTCACCAAAGATTAAGAAAAACAAGGGCACTTACCCAGGAGACGGTCGGTGCTCCACATCTCAAGACGAAGCCGAGACAACGGGCTGCAACCGCCGACCTAAAGCAACACAAGCCCGACTGGGCCCAGGAACGTTAACAAGGTAGCGTGCAGCCAGGACCCTGTTCGACCGCCAAAAGCCCCGAGCCCGAATGTCAGCCCAAGACATATTGCCGAAGACGGCAGCAAGAGCAGCAAACTTACGAACGTCATGGGCACGGGGATAGACCGCAGGTTGGCGGGATTTAATAACCCTGCAGACAACCTGAGAGACCCGAACCCGCGAACAGGGAAGAAGGGAAACCGAATCAACCCAAAGCGCATCCCCGAACACAGAAGCCGTGGCGCGCAGATAACGGCGGAGGGCCGCAACCGGACACAACACATGGTGAACCCCCGGCCTGACAAACCACGCATCAACAACCCAGTACCCCTCGGAAAGCAGCAGTCTCATTCTTAGCCAGAAAAGAGGAGACGGCTGCAAACGAACAAACCGAAGACCACGACCAAAGAGCAAACACCTCTGCGCCGGAGAAGAGCATGAAGCTCTGCCACGCGACCCCCAGAGGCTAATGCCAACAGAAAAAGAGCCTTAGCAAAGCAATCTTGAACCGAAGGGGCCACAACAAACCGAGGAGTAGAGAGATAGAAGAGCACTCTGTCCAAAGACCAGGACGGCTCAGGCGGCGCATGAGCAGGCTGGAGGTGAAACAAAGCTCGAGACAGCTTGCGAAACGGTGCAGAAGTAACATCAATACCGAAAGCAAGCTGCAGCGGCTCCGCCAGCGCCGCACAATACGAGGCGACAGTATTAGGCATCAGATAACGGTCCTGAACAACCAAGAGAGAAAGGACAACACTACCTGAACCGAAGCGAGGAACAACGACGAAGGGTCAAAAAGAACCGGAAGGACCGCCAGAAACTCATACTGCCGCCGAGAAGAAAAC
>WNGS01080691.1:0-12368 GCA_020271785.1 Procambarus virginalis | reverse complement strand
AGTTGTATGTATACAATTTAAGACTGTTTGCATTTCGCGGTGGGTTTTAGTATGCACAAGGATGTCATCTGCATAGCTGATAGTGATGTTTGCCGGACTAGTTGGAATTGATTTAGTAAAGCATTAATTAGAACATTAAACAAGGTAGGACTAAGTACTCCTCCTTGTGGGGTGCCTAGTTGCATTTCTTTAGTTTCACTCTTGTAGCCTTGGAACAGTCCACAGACAGAAATTCTCTCATAAATTTCATGTTGAGCAAGCAACATGATGAATGTGATTTCCATATACAGATTATGAATTGGATGCAGCCCTCTCCAGGGGCAGTAGCACTGCTCCTGGTGAAGACGGTATCACCTATGATATTCTAAGACTGCTACATCGTGTACCCGGTAACCCATTATTAGAATTGTTTAATGCCAGTTATGTCACTGGGCAGTTGCCAGTATCATGGACCACCAGTCTTACGGTACATGTACCAAAGCTTGGCCAACCTGATGCTTTCCGTCCCATCTCACTGACCAATTGCATGTGCAAAACCTTTGAGAGAATTGTGCTTAATAGATTATTGTATAGAGTTAAAGAGCACATGTCACCTGATATCAATGGTTTCACACATGGTAAAAGTGTACACAACTGTATCACAACCTATCTCACTGTTCATGGAGATAAAAGGCATAAGTACACAACATTTCTTGATTTAAAAATGCCTTTGATATTGCTAATAGGGAAGTGATTACGTACGAATTAGCGAGAATGGATATAGGGGGACATTTATTACAGTGGATACGAGGCTATCTTACCAACCGGATGTTCACGTAAGACCGCTTTAATCCGGCTGAAACGTCGATATATGCAATAAAAACAGAACTTCTCCCCTTTTCAATATCTTTCTCTGTGTGTTAACGAGAAAAAAATAGTTGATTGAAAATGAAGTATTTGAGGTTAATTTATAATGAATTATGTGTTTGCATCATTTTTATCGTATGTTTAATGAATTAATAACAATAAACTGAAAATTCAGAAAAACCGTTGAAAAAACGGCAAAATATTGCCTAATTCGATGATATTTTGTTTAAATCACATAAAGATTTGAGGAAAGAGGGGATGATAAACGTCAAATATTGCAAAATTCGATGATTTATGGTACAAAACAGAATGCTATAAAACTTGCTTAAAAGTGCATATAATGCGAAATTTTGAGATTTGAAGGCCAATCACATATCGTGAGAAAACATGAAGTAGTATCGAATATTGGTAAAATCGAATATTTTTACGTAAACACACACTACATGAAAACTATATTACCAAATTTAAGGATTTTAACTTCAAATCATAAAGCGAGTTTTCGTAATAAATTAGATCCTAGAAAAGACATGAAAATGTGTTTCCAACACAAAAGATGAAAACAATGTGTTTTCATTAGAATTAACAAAATGTTCCTGATTTTCCGTTTATATTACCGATGGAAGATGTTCACGTAAAACCGCTCTAATCCGGCTGAAACGTCGATTATATGCAATAAAACAAAACTCTCCCCTTTTCAATATCTTACTCAGTGTTTTAACGAGAAACAAATAGTTGATTGAAAATGAAGTATTTAAGGTTAATTTCTAATCAATTATGTGTTTGCATCATTTTTATCGTATATTTAATGAAATAAAAACAATAAACTGAAAATTAAGAAAAACGTGAAAAAAAGGCAAAATATTGCCTAATTCGATGATATTTTGTTTAATCACGTTTAAATCAAAAAGGGGATGATAAACGTCAAAATAATGGTAATTCGATGATTTTTTAGTAGAAGCAAAATGCAAGAAAACTTGCTTAAAAGTGCAAAATAATGTAAAATTTTTGAGGTTTGAAGGCTAAATCACATATCGTGAGAAAACATGAGGTAGTATCGAATATTGGAAAAATCGAATATTTTTACGTGGAATCACACTACATGAAAACGTGAAAAAGTCACTATATTACATAATTTGAGGATTTTAACTTCAAATCATAAAGCGAGTTTTCTTATTAATTAGATCCTAGAAAAGACATATGAAAAGGTTGTTCCCAATACAAATGATAAAAATCAATGTGTTTTCATTAGAATTAACTAAAATATTCCTGATTTTCCGTTTATATTACCGATGGAAGATGTAAAAACACGTAAAACCGCTCTAATCCGGCTGAAACGTCGATATATGCAATAAAAACAAAACTTTTTCCTTTTCCATATCTTACTCAGTGTATTAACGAGAAACAAATAGTTGATTAAAAATTAAATATTTAAGGTTAATTTCTAATCAATAATGTGTTTGCATAATTTTTATCGTATATTAATGAATTAATAACAATAAACTGAAAATTCAGAAAAACGTAGAAAAACGGCAAAATATTGCCTAATTCGATGATATTTTGTTTAAATCACATAAAGAAAAAGGGGATGATAAACGTCAAATATTGCAAAATTCGATGATTTATGGTACAAAACAGAAACCAAGAACTTGCTTAAAAGTGCATATAATGCGAAATTTTGAGATTTGAAGGCCAAATCACATATCGTGAGAAAACAAGTAGTATCGAAATATTGGTAAAATCGAATATTTTTACATAAAATCACACCACATGAAAACGTGAAATATGTCACTATATTACCAAATTTGAGGATTTTAACTTCAAATCATTGAGCGAGTTTTCGTATTAATTAGATCCGAGAAAAGACATACGAAAATGCTGTTTCTAATACAAATAATAAAAATCAGTGTGTTTTCATTGGAATTACCTAAAATGTTCTGTGAGAGCCTTGGTCTTGTAATCACGCTGCTAAAACTAAGGTATTTAACAGACAAATTGGCAACCGCAAAAGTGGACCACGAAAACTCAAGATAGATAATATACCATTAAACTATGTCTCTTCTTTCAAATACCTTGGAGTCTATGTCCCTTGTACCTCAACTGCAGTCAATAAGTTACATCAACAATGTAGAGACAGACACAAGGCTCTCAGAACTGTGTGGGGTACAGCCCGAAATATGGTGTTAATATTAGAATAGCAAGAATGATGTATTTAGCGTATATAAGGTCTTTGATAGACTATCATGCACCAGCTTTGGTCCTGCAAAATGGCAAAAGTATTGATAGACTTGAAAAAATGCAAAATGAAGCACTCAGAATTATACTTGGCTGTCCTATAACTACCAAAGTTCTCAACATGAGGAAAGAATTAAATATACTTAGCATTAGAGATAGAATATTTGAAATTAATCTTATGATGGGACTAAAGCTTCTGCGTGATAACAAAAACAACATTGTGTCAGTTGCTCTGTTAGAACACATACGAAATGGAACTAGCGAGCTAAATGGATTCAAAGAACAGCACTCATATTTAAAATGATGGGGACTGAGTAGTATAAAAGGAGACAGATGGAGAATTGATTTTCAGAAACGGTTGGGCACTTCCACGCCGACTTGACTCCCGGGGGCCAGAAAGTGAATTTCTTATTTTGGGGTGGTTGGGTTAGGGCACAGTCAGCGCGCCCCTGGCTGGCTGGCTGGGTGGGGTGGTGGTCCGTTCCCCCTAGGGGTCCCCACGGCCCACCACCCAGGGTATACCTGAGCCTGTTTTTTCACTTTTTGTCGCGTGTGTATAAGATGAGTCTAAGGCATCAAGAAGGGGGCCCTACTTATGAGAGGTACAGAAAAAGAATGTTCAATAGATTCAAACCAAAAAATGCACTGGTGATAGGAATATAAAACGTTTTGGGAGTATTTACAGGTGATGGACCAATCAGGTGAAATTTTCCTTATTTGTCGCAGGGGTGTCACGTGACCTGACGTCAGCAATAGGGACCCCAGCGTACAAGAGGGGGGGTCAAGATTCCTTACAAAGACCAAGTTGGATATTTAGGTGTAGTAGGCCTTATCTTGAATTTGCCTGATACTGTGAGGTACATTGACATGAAGGGCGAACCATAGTACAGGATTTGCATGTGAGAGGGTCATATTAGAGTTTTAAAGAAGTTAAAATAGCTTTAAAGAGTCCTGTGTGTGTTTGATGGCGGGTAAATGTTCAGTCAATAATTCTCGTGTTTTTAATCTGAATGAGGGGTCCTAGTTTGCGTTCTAGTCGTAAAATAAGTTCCTTAGTATATTTGCTATGGAAAATGAGCTTTCAGTACTCTATATAATTTGAAATGAGGTCAAGAAAGACATGTTTATATGTGAGAAGAGTCAGGTTGGAAACTGTTTATTCCAGTCCCCCCTCCCCAACTCGGCTTTGCTCCGTTTTCTGTAGCCAAAAGTAAAGATTCCATTTTCTGTGGCATTCAGGTGGAAAAAATGCATGCTCGCATTTGTATGTTCTAACCTTTTTATAGATTTTATAGATGTAATTGTCGGGCCTCAAATTAAATTTTAATATGAAAAATAGCATCAAATGTATGTCAATCTTTTGTAATAAACATTAGACACATTGACATTTGCTGCGATATTTCATAGAATAAAAGTTAACTGCTAAATAGTGGGGGGCCTCAGCCATATTGTGTTGGGTTTGACACTCCAAACATCAATTTGACACTTGTAAATATTCTATGAAGGAAAGTAGTTGAGTGTTTTACCTGATTTAAGCAATTTAATATCACTTTGGAATATGGTAATGTTCCTTATTAAATTGTATTAATTTTTATCACCACATTAGCTTAGCCTTTGTGGTGGGGGCCCCAATAACTCATGTATCGCGACAGTAGTTTCGTTTTCTGTTGCTATGCAATACTTTTTGCTATCATTTATACATCACAAACTCTATCAACATCAGGGGCCCGAGACTGTTCAACACGCTCCCGCTACACACAAGGGGCATAACTGGCAAACCCCTCACAGTGTTCAAGAGAGAACTGGATAAGCACCTCCAAAGGATACCTGATCAACCAGGCTGTGACTCATACGTCAGGCTGCGAGCAGCCGCGTCCAACAGCCTGGTTGATCAGTCCAGCAACCAGAAGGCCTGGTCGATGACCGGGCCGCGGGGACGCTAGGCCCCGGAAGCACCTCAAGGTAACCTCGAGGTAAAAGTAATCACACCTAAAAATTTAAAAGTCGAAATCATCAGTTTCCGTTTTTATGTCAGTGGTAGTGTATCAAGCGCAAAGGGTTTTAGAAAATGTTAGACCACCTTTCAAAAAGTGAGAAGATGAATTCATTTTGGCATTACTGTCATCACTTTGGAAAGTTTTTAATGATAGCACATGCTTAAACAAACTCGCTCGCAAAAACAAAAACTCATACACAAACTCATTTTTGTTTTGGTTCAACTTACACAAATAAACCCAGGGCTTTCACATTCGCGCAAAATACTTAGTCCCTCCTAAACTTAAAACAGTTGCACAATCTTAAACACATCAGGGCAAAAATAGAGAGAGACTTCTGACAAGCTACCGGCCTCCTGTCCTCACCAAGGCTACTAATTCTCACATACTTAAAACAAACACACTTGCTAAACTCTTATACACAAACAAAAACTCAATTTTTAACTTACACAAAATAAACACGGGCTTTGCACATTCACACAAAAAATGCTTAGTCTCCCCTAAACTTGAACACTCACAATCTTACGGTGCTTTAATTGCCAAAGCCTTCCAAACCTGCACTGGGTCGTTAGTCATACATAGAAGAATCAGGGAGAAAAATATCCGCCTCAAAATATATATATATATATATATATATATATATATATATATATATATATATATATATATATATATATATATATATATATATATATATATATATATATATATATATATATATATATATATATATATATATATATATATATATATATATATATAATATATATATATATATATATATATATATATATATATATATATATATATATATATATATATATATATATATATATATATATATATATATATATATATATATATATATATATATATATATATATATATATATATATATATATATATATATATATATATATATATATATATATATATATATATATATATATATATATATATATATATATATATATATATATATGCAAACAAGCCTGAATGGTCCCCAGGACTAGATACAACTGAAAACTCACACCCCAGAAGTGACTCGAACCCATACTCCCAGGAGCAACGCAACTGGTATGTACAGGGACGCCTTAAACCACTTGACCATCACGACCGGACAAAAGGAAGTGATAGCCGAGGCTATATGAACCACTTCCCCGCCGGCACTCGGATGGTAATCTTGGGCATAGCATTTTATCAAATCACCTCATTTTTGGGGGCAACACGTGAGGAACACAAATGCAAACAAGCCTGAATGGTTCCCAGGACTAGAGAACACGTGTTCCTCACGTGTTGCCCAAAAAATGAGGTGATTTGATAAAATGCTATGCCCAAGATTACCATCCGAGTGCCGGCGGGGAAGGGGTTCATATAGCCTCGGCTATCACTTCCTTTTGTCCGATCGTGATGGTCAAGTGGTTTAAGGCGTCCCTGTTCATACCAGTTGCGTTGCTCCTGGGAGTATGGGTTCGAGTCACTTCTGGGGTGTGAGTTTTCAGTTGTATCTAGTCCTGGGGACCATTCAGGCTTGTTTGCATTTGTGTTCCTCACGTGTTGCCCCAAAAAATGAGGTGATTTGATAAAATGCTCTGCCCAAGATTACCATCCGAGTGCCGGCGGGGAAGTGATTCATATAGCCTCGGCTATCACTTCCTTTTGTCCGGTCGTGATGGTCAAGTGGTTTAAGGCGTCCCTGTACATACCAGTTGCGTTGCTCCTGGGAGTATGGGTTCGAGTCACTTCTGGGGTGTGAGTTTTCAGTTGTATCTAGTCCTGGGGACCATTCAGGCTTGTTTGCATTTGTGTTCCTCACGTGTTGCCCCAAAAAATGAGGTGATTTGATAAAATGCTATGCCCAAGATTACCATCCGAGTGCCGGCGGTGAAGGGGTTCATATAGCCTCGGCTATCACTTCCTTTTGTCCGGTCGTGATGGTCAAGTGGTTTAAGACGTCCCTGTACATACCAGTTGCGTTGCTCCTGGGAGTATGGGTTCGAGTCACTTCTGGGGTGTGAGTTTTCAGTTGTATCTAGTCCTGGGGACCATTCAGGCTTGTTTGCATTTGTGTTCCTCACGTGTTGCCCCAAAAAATGAGGTGATTTGATAAAATGCTATGCCCAAGATTACCATCCGAGTGCCGGCGGGGAAGTGGTTCATATAGCCTCGGCTATCACTTCCGTTTGTCCGGTCGTGATGGTCAAGTGGTTTAAGGCGTCCCTGTACATACCAGTTGCGTTGCTCCTGGGAGTATGGGTTCGAGTCACTTCTGGGGTGAGTTTTCAGTTATATATATATATATATATATATATATATATATATATATATATATATATATATATATATATATATATATAAATCTTAAATAGTCCAACCACTTAGGCTGGACGGTAGAGCGACTCCATTGATGGTGTTATCTCTGAATTCTGCGAATTTCTTTTTCGCATTCCATTATATAATGACGCAAAGTATGCGAATAGTTAAACTTGCTCAATGAATTTGTGTTAGTTTGCTAATGTAATTGTATAGGGTTTGCATAAGTTTGTTGAGAATATAATTGAATGCTGGTTTAGTTCATTTATTATGAATCCCATACCTATCTTGTGGGGCGGGTAGTGGGAAGGGTTACCACGGCGGATAATGGACTCTGGCAATGAACCCAACAATTCATTTTGGCTCAAGCAAGAAAACAAACAAAAAATGGGTAAACGAAATTGCCAAATTTTATTTGTGCAAGTTTGAAAATGTGATTGTAAGTTTTTTTTTTTTTTGCATAAGTTTGAGCATATATAATTGAATGTTAGTTTTAATTCATTTATTAATGCAGCCTGTATTCCCATCTTGCGGGCAATAGCGGAAAGGGGCTGCAGCGATGCATAATGGGCGTCAGAGTCAGAACCTACACAATTCATTTAGCTAAAGCAAGTTTTCGCAATCTTAATGAGCTAGTTTTTTTTTTTGAAAAATCCATTGGTCATTGTCACACATCAACAATGGGGCACGAGAAAGACCGCAAGTGCAGTTTCTAAATTAAAACCAAGACTGGGATATGTGGAGAGCTAGTGTCATAATTTATCTGTTTTTCCTGCGCACCGCCGCCCATCCAGTGGGGGGCTAAGCTGAGCAGTAGTAACATCTAGAAGTCTGCTGCTTTTATTGGATGATCCATAGATGTGTACTGGCTTGCTAAGATGCACCTTGCATCATCGCATTAGTAGCAGTTTCTAAATTAAACAACTAGCATATGTAAAGAGCTAGTCTAACAATTTATATGTTTTTATTTTGTATTTTTATCAGGCTCACTGCCCCTCTATCCAGCGGACTGCGGCTGGATGGGTTGCAATTGAGCCAAAAACAGTTGGTCAGGGCGAGATACGGCTTCATTTAGAGGCTGATCTAACAATTTATATGTTTTTATTTTATCCGGCCTACTGCCCTTCTATCCAGAAGACTGCGGCTGGATGGGTTACAATTGAGCCAAAAACAGTTGGTCAGGGCGAGATACGGCCTCATTTAGAGAAATTTACTATGGCCAAAAAGCTTGAACGTCGGGAACTGAACGCGGGCCTGCACGAGAGTCGTTCTTGGCACTCAAATGTTTGAGATTAAAATCTCTATAATGAGAGGGGGCAAATAAGATACCGCATCATTTAGTGAAATTTGCAATGTCCAATAGTTTGGACGTTGGGGAACTGAGCCAGGACTTGCACGAAGGTTGCTCTGCATCCAGTGCAAATGATGAAACATGTGGGAGAAGGAGAGGAAGAGAGATTTACTCCCTTGTAAAACCTTTAAAAAAAAAATTGTGGCCAGAGTCTCGAAAATATTGGTAACTTTTGTATACAAAACTTATTAAACACTAATATGTATCAATATTAAACATTAATTATTAAATTAACATTAATATGTAATCTTTCTCTATGCTATATATATATTTATAGTTAGCTTAAAAGTTATTAATAATCTTAATGTCGATGCCTTCCAAACACGGCTCATTAATATAAATTTTTTGTTTATGAAATCGCGTAAGTATTTATGCAATATTTATTATAAAACAGTCACAATATGTAATCGCATATCATTTTTATAGAGAGGCTTTATAAGGTAAATATAATAGCAATGCGAAACTCTTTCTATCTGACGAATTATTTTAAATAAATACAGTTGGGCAAAAACATGTCTATTGCCGCGTGACTGGCTTTGGGATTTGTTGGAGGGCAGGAATATTAGATTGACTTAAAACTTAATGCTAGTTATTTAGTCAAGAATGGAATGGAATAGAACTATCAGGAGAAAACGCCAAGCCATTACGATCATGTAGCACTGGGAAGGAGTCAGGATAAGGATTTGGGAATAGGATGGGAGGAGGGACTGGCGGCCCAACCACTTGGATGGTCGGGGGATTGAATGCCAACCTGCATGAAGTGAGGCCGTCGCTCTACCGTCCAGCCTAAGTGGTTGGACTATTTAAGATTTATATATATATATATATATATATATATATATATATATATATATATATATATATATATATATATATATATATATATATATATATATATATATATATATATATATATATATATATATATATATATATATATATATATATATATATATATATATATGTGTGTATATCACGAAATTAAACACGTGATTTAAAATGTGACAATGTCAGACCACGGAGGAAAAATGAAACAGGAATTTCCTTAAGTACTTTCGTATATTAATACATCTTCAGAAGGAGTGATTTAACAGATCGAGAACTGGACATAAATAGGCAAGAGAGAATGATGGAGTGAGGTGAGTTACAATACGTGGACACTGCAGACGGCCTAGTGATGACGTGGACATTGATGACGGCCCATCTGATGCAACACGCACATACAGGCCAACAACTGGGTAATTATAGCATAAAATAGTAAATATATATTCAATGAATTAGTGAGACAAATGTGTTCCAATGATCCTACTTAAATCGCCCTTTAATTGATCTATTAAAAATGGATCTAAATTATATAGACCACTGCTAATGTTCAAATTACTTTCTTTTGTGATCTGTATCAAAGCAGATTCAATTATGTTTCTGTTATAGGTGCTTTTACAATTTGTTATTGAAGAAGCCATCCCCCAATCAATCTGGTGAGCATCTTCTGACAGATGAACAAACAAGGCATTAGACAATTGGCCCTGTCTTACAGAGTATTTATGTTGTGATATTCTATATTTCAAATCTTTAGATGTTTGCCCAACATAGAACTTATTACAGTCTTTACAAGGTATTTTATAAATGACACAATTATCACTACGAGGGTAGGGCTTGTTCCTAACTAATTAGCTTACCAACAGTGTGTTTCGTAGCTAAACATATCATGTCTATTAAAAAGTTTCAAGGCGCTTGACAATTTCTCAAAACCCAGAGAAATATGGCTAAAATAACACATTCTTTGGGCAATTTTCACATGCATATATTATTATGTTTCTGTTTCTATATTATTATATGTCCGTTTCCTATTTCCTCCGTGGTCTGACATTTATATATATATATATATATATATCTGTATAATAATATAATATTATAAATACCTGACGGGGTACCACCTCTGGTGCAAGGTGTAGAGGGACCCCTAGCCACTCGGAGAAGTAAATAAAGATAGACTAGAGACATGACCTTGTGGATCATTCACTGAGACACTTTGATATTCTTTCTCCTACCACCCCTATTCTTTTGGTATGTGTGTATATCTATCTACTTTATTGAAAATGTCATTACACAAAAAAGGTTACAACATTGTGTAACATGCAGGGGTACAAGGCTGCTTGTCACAAGTTGAAAGCTCCTCTCAGCTCCTAGATGGCGGGCAGGCACCATGATGCAGGGCATTTCCTCTCTGGATTGCCACCGTGAGGCGCTGAAAAGAAGCAACTGGCTACCTCTAGGGTCCTCTTAGTTGTTTCGATAGCTTAGACCCCAAGCTCCTTCACAACAAGCTAGAACACTTATTACCCCAGGCACCAAGTGTCTCTGAGCAATGCGGGACAAAATGATGTAGTGGGTGTCAAGGTCTGCTTTATTCTACGGGTGACTTGGCCGCTCTCCCGGGTGTATGGCAGTCCTCCTGCTGTGAGTAGCACCTGAAGTATCAACTAGGATTGCTAAAGTGGGAGAACCGCAAGTGTCTCCGGTAAGTCCACACACCAACTGTCTACCATGTCTTCCAGGGTGAGGATTCCATCGGGGACCGTACAGGTCCATTGAGTTGGGGACATTAGGGTACCGGGAGCTCTCTCTGCTGGACAGCGGTGTGGTAAGGGCTCTTTATAATGTTGACCTCGCCGTGTCTTGCACTGCCGATCCTCCTGGTCCTTGGTCAGAGAAGGCCGTCCGTCCGTACCTGTCGGCCCTCTGCGTCGCCGCCAAAATACACCTGTATTCACGGTGTGGATGGGGCAGCGAGACGGAGAGGCCACGGGGCAAATTCGAGACGAGGGCCTACGGGGTGAGGACGAGTGCACGTTGCTGACGATCGGAGACTTGCCTAATAGGAAATCACCGCATGGGGCAGGCTGCTACTGCTCTAAGTCGGGCCAGTGTCATGTGGTGTTGCAGAGCTGTCTAGCAAAGTCGCAGCTCTCTTGTATCGGCAATGGGGCGATCCCAGCCTGGATTAGCTTATGGGCTTCAGAAGTGCAGTGGTTTGGGGTGCTGGTCCTGCGAGAGATACCTACATTTGTGTTGTGCAGGTCTGTGAAGCTGGGATCATGTATCCCCTGCCTGTTGAACATAGCTCAGGGTAGGATTTCCGTTCAGCAACCGTTGTCAGACCCCACTGCAGTAGAGGACTGGAAACGCTGATACTATGACAGTTTGTGTTTGCTGTGCGCACGCCAATGGCCCCGGAGTCTGACAGGAGAGGGAGGCCTCTTTTCCACTGCGAGGTTGCTGAGGGAAAGATTGAGGTGCTTTTTCTAGTGTTTGATTCAGAAGCTGTCGTACCTCTTCTTTTAAGTACTCGCTACTCGACCTATATATATATATAATATATATATATATATATATATATATATATATATATATAATATATATATATACATATATATATATATAATATATATAGATATATATATAATATATATATATATATAATATAATATATATTATATATATATAATATATATATATATAATTATATATATATATATATATTATATATATATATATATATATATATATAGTATATATTATATATATATATATATATATATATATATCTATATATATATATATATATATTA
>WNGS01080689.1:0-16284 GCA_020271785.1 Procambarus virginalis | reverse complement strand
CAGGGGTTGATAAGATGTTAAATCCTTCCTTGGTTTGTTGAAGGCCTGTTTTCCACTGGAGACAGTTAAAGCAAGTCCCAGCTTGTGTCTGGGGTACAAAGTGACAGGATGAACACCCCAGCGGTTTTTCTTCCTATTGGGGAGTGTTGTAATGCTGCTATGGCGGTGTGGTTCCCCACTTCACAGGATGAGTGGCGCTTGCCCATACTGTCACTATGGCGGTTGGTTGTTCCCACTCACAGATTATTGCGCTTTTTTGCCCATACTGTCCACTATTGGCGGTGGTGGTCCCCCTCACAGAAATGATTGGCCCGCTGGCCCATAATGTCACTATGGAGGGTGTGTCCACTCAAAGGATGAGTGGGGTTGCCCAATACTGTCACTATGGCGGGGGGTTGACTCACGTAATGATTTGGCGTGCCCCAATACTGTCCACTATGCGGTGTGTCCCACTCCAAAGGTGAAAAGTGGCGCTGCCCAATACTGTCACTATGGTGGGGTGGTCACTCACAGGATGAAAGGCGCTACCCAATACTGTCAATACGGCAGTGTGTCCACTCACCAGATAGTGGGGGGCGCTGACCACTACTGTCCACTATGGGAGGTTGGTACCACTCAAAAGGATGAAGTGGGCTGCCCATAAGGTACATATGGTCCTGTGTGTCCACTCACATAATGAGTGACCCTGCCCAATAACTCCGCCCTGCGGGGCAAAATTTAAAAATTAAAAAAAAATAAAATTTATAATAATAAATAAATAAATATAGGGGATAATAGTGTTGTGTGTGTGGTGTTGTGGTGTATTCACCTTAGTGTGGTATTTACGGGTTGATCTTTATGCTTCTTTTCGGCCCCGCCTCTCAACTTCATCAACTGTTTACTAAACTACCACTAAACTCTTTTTTTTTGTTGTTTTTTTTACCACACCACACCCACAAACACCCCAGGAAGCAGCCCGTGACAGCTGCCCTAACTCCCGGGTACATATTTCTGCTAGGTAACAGGGGCATTTTCAAGGGTGAAAGAAACTTTGGCCCATTTGTTTCCTGCGGGTGCGGGATCGAACCCCGCGCCACAGATTACAAGGTACCCTGGCATATCCACAGGCTAACTTGTGTGGTGGTGTGTGTGTGTGGTGGTGTTGTTGGGTGGTTGGGTGGTGTGTGTGTGTACAAATAGGGGAATAGCGAGTATTTTATATATCTTCATTACTTAACTAATATATGTTAATGAGGATATATAAACTATAAATGAATCATTAATGGTGAACTATGTGAACATTATATGGTGAAACTATGTGAGCATTATATGGTAACTATGAGAGCCATTAGATGATGAAAGGTGAGAGCATTATATGGTGAACTTTGAGAGCATTATATGGTGAACTTTGAGAGCATTATATGGTGAACTTTGAGAGCATTATATGGTGAACTTTGAGAGCATTATATGGTGAACTGTGAGAGCATTATATGATGAACTGTGAGAGCATTATATGATGAACTGTGAGAGCATTATATGATGAACTGTGAGAGCATTATATGATGAACTGTGAGAGCATTATATGATGAACTGTGAGAGCATTATATGATGAACTGTGAGAGCATTATATGATGAACTGTGAGAGCATTATATGATGAACTGTGAGAGCATTATATGATGAACTGTGAGAGCATTATATGATGAACTGTGAGAGCATTATATGATGAACTGTGAGAGCATTATATGATGAACTGTGAGAGCATTATATGATGAACTGTGAGAGCATTATATGATGAACTGTGAGAGCATTATATGATGAACTGTGAGAGCATTATATGATGAACTGTGAGAGCATTATATGATGAACTGGCAATGTTGTTTCACCTTGACAATTTTTTTTACCTATTGTGCTATCCAATATTTTAGTGAAGGGTGAGGGGTTGTTGTAGTAGGTGGTGAGGGGTTTTTGTGAGTAGGTGGAACCCTTAAAAGCTTACGTTATCTTGCGGGTGCAAAATGGGGAAATCTTTTAAGAACAGTATCAATATTTGACAAAAGTGTTTTCCTAACTCAAACAATGTGGGGTTTATTATTCTACACATACTTCTGATGTCTCTCAGGTGTTCACATTCACGTAGATAGTGGTCAAGGCGGTGTCCATCACTCTCACCACAGATTCTGCAACTTCGCTGATCAACTGTTGTTTCCATTCCATATCTCCATGGATATTTGTATCCAAGACGGACTCTCGCTATTACTGATTCTCTCCCTCGTCCTCCTCCTCTTCGGCCATAATGACTGGGATTGCCAGCTGCAACCATGTTGTACCATCGTACAGATTCACTATATATATATATGTACAATAGGGAGTAGAGAGTTTTATATATCTCATTAACTATATATATATATATATATATATATATATATATATATATATATATATATATATATATATATATATATATATATATATGTCATTAACATTTATGCATTAAATTTTTGGCTTTAAATTTTGTTTGGGGGCAGTCAGACCTCCCAATTTCAACACCATTCAGCTGATATCCTGTTGCTCTGTCATTATTACTTACCTCAGACCGTCATCATCACCTCAGACCGTCATCATCACCTCAGACATTCATCATCACCTCAGACATTCATCATCACCTCAGACATTCATCATCACCTCAGACCGTCATCATCACCTCAGACCCTCATCATCACCTCAGACCGTCATCATCACCTCAGACCTTCATCATCACCTCAGACCGTCATCATCACCTCAGACCGTCATCATCACCTC
Source organism: Procambarus virginalis (assembly GCA_020271785.1). Classification (NCBI taxonomy): domain Eukaryota; kingdom Metazoa; phylum Arthropoda; class Malacostraca; order Decapoda; family Cambaridae; genus Procambarus; species Procambarus virginalis. Next base: position 13,505 of record WNGS01080689.1, on the reverse strand, counting down.
AGACCGTCATCATCACCTCAGACCTTCATCATCACCTCAGAACCTCATCATCATCATGTAACATCTACTCCCTATTGTAACCCCCCCCCTGAGACCACTGTACCACTGTCGATTTACACACTGGTGCTCTTAAATATATTTCCTTAAACAGACTAAAACAATATTTACAGTTGAGTCTGCTACCTCGAAGAGCTTCACCTGCTTGAGCAAGCCCGTGAGCTCCTGCCTGTAGAGAGGTTACCTCCCTGGGAGGATAACTCATGCAGGATCATCATCAATGAAATGGCAATGAAAAAATCCAACATGTTACCACAAGAAATGAGGCACAAGTATCTCGAGGAAATTTATAAAGAAGCCGGAGATGAACTAGATCAAATCTACACTGACGGGTCATCTAATCCTGTCAATGGCAGGGCTGGTGCAGCATACACGGTAATCAAGGATAATACTTTCCAACGCAGAAATGAAGAAAAAGCACGTATTGAGAACTATGCCTCTTCAACGCAAGCAGAGCTAACTGCCATTGTTATGGCGTTAAAGTTTCTTGAACGGAACACTAATGGTGCAGTGATTTTCACAGATTCAAAAACAGCACTGCAAAGCCTAAGTAAAAATCGGGCAGAAAATCTTGCAATAGTCGCTGAAATTAAGAGAGCTGTGAGAGTACTTACCAATCAGGGAAGAGTCATCAAGTTTCTGTGGAACCCCTCCCATGTTGGAATATGTGGGAACGAACGAGCAGATGTGCTGGCTGCTGAAGGCGCTGAAGGAGACCATATTGGTCTCCTTCTCCCGGTGTGCCCACCACAACTGAGGGCACACCGGGAGCCCACCACGGCTGAGGGCACACCGGGAGCCCACCACGGCTGAAGGCACACCAGGAGCCCACCACGGCTGAGGGCACACCGGGAGCCCACCGCGGCTGAAGGCACACCAGGAGCCCACCACGGCTGAGGGCACACCAGGAGCCCACCACGGCAGAGGACAAACCAGGAGCCCACCACAGATGAGGGCACACCAGGAGCCTACCACGGCTGAGGGCCCATCAGGAGCCCACCACGGCTGCGGGCACACCAGGAGCCCACTACGACTGAGGGTACACCAGGAGGCCACCACGGCTGAAGACACACCAGGAGCCCACCTCGGCTGAGGACACACCAGGAGCCTACTACGGCAGAGGACACACCGGGAGCCCACTACGGCTGAGGACACACCAGGAGCCCACCACGGCTGAGGGCACACCAGGAGCCCACCACGGCTGAGGACACACCAGGAGCCCACAACAGCTGAGGGCACACCTGGAGCCCACCACGGCTGAGGACACACCAGGAGCCCACCACGGCTGAGGGCACACCAGGAGCCCACCACGGCTGAGGGCACACCAGGAGCCCACCACGGCTGAGGACACACCAGGAGCCCACCACGGCTGAGGGCACACCAGGAGCCCACCACGGCTGAGGGCACACCAAGAGCCCACCACGGCTGAGGGCACACCAGGAGCCCACCACGGCTGAGGGCACACCAGGAGCCCACCACGGCTGAGGGCACACCTGGAGCCCACTACGGCTGAGGACACACCAGGAGACCACTACGGCTGAGGGTACACCAGGAGCCCACCACGGCTGAGGACACACCAGGAACCCACCACGGCTGAGGACACACCAGGAGCCCACCACGGCTGAGGACACACCAGGAACCCACCACGGTTGAGGACACACCAGGAGCCCACCACGGCTGAGGAGACACCAGGAGCCCACTACGACTGAGGGTACACCAGGAGGCCACCACGGCTGAAGACACACCAGGAGCCCACCTCGGCTGAGGACACACCAGGAGCCTACTACGGCAGAGGACACACCGGGAGCCCACTACGGCTGAGGACACACCAGGAACCCACCACGGTTGAGGACACACCAGGAGCCCACCACGGCTGAAGACACACCAGGAGCCCACCACGGCAGAGGGCACACCAGGAGCCCACCACCGCTGAGGACACACCAGGAGCCCACCTCGGCAGAGGGCGCACTAGGAGCCCACCACGGTGTAACACTCATGGCCCCCCTCCCTAGAGTTCACACCCCAGGGAAGCCTGCTCCAAGAGGTCAGCCCAGATGACCTCCGGTTTATCTTGTATGTTTAAAAATTCCTGGGTTAGTCTTAGTCAGTATAGGTTCAAGTAGGTAATATTTCAGGATACTCTTGTCAGGCAGGGTGTTGGAAGGAGACCACAGTTTCCTTGTGTAAACATACAGGGATCTCCCCCTTTTAGCCAGGTCAAAGGTCGGTCACACACGTAATTAAATACTCCTCTCTTGAACAGGGTATGGTGACTGTCAAACAAGTTTAATGAGAATTCTTGAGTGTTTGTGCCCGTATGGCCGACCTCGTCTTGGTGTAGGGTGTAGGTAGCACAATAAATCTTCCCCTCCCCCCCTTTGTGAGGTGTATATAGAGGTCCTGTAGTGACCTAGAGAGACAGAGTACGGTGCTCCGGGATCGAGGGCGGTTCTGTGACGATCATCCACAGCCTAGGAGAGACAGTGTCCACCGGATGGAGAGACAGAGGTCTTAATTAAGGTAATGTGTGTGATCTCTGAGATTTTGTTCCGTGCCTAAATTTCTTAACTTTTTGCCAGTGTTAGAGTATGATTTATAAGTGGTGTTTAGTATAATTTGGTATCTCAATAAACTTTTGTTAAATTTCCCGTCTGTGTCAATTGTTGAATCCTCTTAGTCTTTTGGTTATAGTGGTTGACAACCGTCCCAAAATTAATGACAGTCATAGAAAGTACTCTCCAAGTCAAGCAATGTTTCTTGCCTCGTTGTTTGATTTAGTCTCAGTGGTCAAAGGCAGATGGCGGCAGCGTATTTAATCCTGTGTAGCATTTCCTTGTTGGCAGTGTACCTTTGGTTCCGGTGTAACCATCATATGTCAGCTCATATTCCAGTGTTCAATAACAGTGTTACCAAGTGCAACTGATCAGGAAGTGTTACTCAGGATAAGTAGTAGTGTTTACTTTATTAGTTTAGTATTCATTATAGAAGTCACAGTGGTGACAATTTTACCCGGTTTTACAATGGGGGTTATCGGACATAATGTTACAACGGCTGAGGACACACCAGGAGCCCACCACAGCTGAGGACACACCAGAAGCCCACCACGGCAGAGGGCACACCAGGAGCCCACCACGGCAGATGGCACACCAGGAGCCCACCATGGCTGAGGGCACACCAGGAGCCCACCACGGCTGAGGACACACCAGGAGCCCACCACGGCTGAGGACACACCAGGAGCCCACCACGGCTGAGGACACACCAGGAGCCCACCACGGCAGAGGGCACACCAGGAGCCCACCACGGCAGAGGGCACACCAGTAGCCCACCACAGCTGAGGACACACCAGGAGCCCACCACGGTTGAGGGCACACCAGGAGCCCACCACGGCTGAGGGCACACCAGGAGCCCACTACGGCTGAGGGCACACCAGGAGCCCACCATGGCTGAGGGCACACCAAGAGCCCACCACAGCTGAGGACACACCAGGAGCCCACCTCGGCAGAGGGCGCACTAGGAGCCCACCACGGCTGAGGACACACCAGGAGCCCACCACGGCTGAGGACACACCAGGAGCCCACCACGGCAGAGGGCACACCAGGAGCCCACCACGGCAGAGGGCACACCAGGAGCCCACCACAGCTGAGGACACACCAGGAACCCACCACGGCTGAGGGCACACCAGGAGCCCACCACGGCTGAGGGCACACCAGGAGCCCACCACGGCTGAGGGCACACCAGGAGCCCACCACGGCTGAGGGCACACCAGGAGCCCACCACAGCTGAGGGCACACCAGGAGCCCACCACGGCTGAGGGCACACCAGGAGCCCACTACGGCTGAGGGCACACCAGGAGCCCACTACGGCTGAGGGCACACCAGGAGCCCACCAACTCCCGGCACTTCTCGGCCTGCTGAAAAAAACAGTCAGAAAACATTCAAAATCTATCAACTATCCTGTGACCCACCCTTGCGATGATTTCGGGGTCAACGTCCCCACAGCCCGGTCCCCGACCAGCCCTCCTCTCTTCTTTGGTATCCTACTACATTCTCCTGAGAGAAAATAGGACCAGAGGAAATGGGTGGGAGCTGGATATATTAGAACCTAGAAGCCTATATCAGGAATTTTGTAAAGTAATATTTAAAGCTTCCCAAAGCGCTATGTGCGTCAGGCGTCGTAACAATCCAGACCGTTCAATAAGAACGCCAAACGGCAGTATCAAACCCAAAATCGGGAAACAAAATATGATCCAGCGCCCCCAGGCGGAGCAGGTATCCGGATGTCCGCTCGTCGTCAAGGTTGACCAGGAGTCCTTGTAGACGGTTGGAGCAGGTTAAGTGAGAAGGCGGTGGATGTCAATACTTTTAAAGCATAATTCGACAAAAAATGATCGGCAAGACAGAACATTACAAGCATAGCTCTCACCCTGTAGCTACACTTAGGTAATAACAAGTAATGATGGACGGCAATAGCCAGACCACAAACAATGAACCCTGTGGTGGTGCAGACTCTCCCTTCCTACCATGCCACTGTAACACGGGGTTGGGGGTCTTGTTTCTATTCTTCCTCTTTCTCTCTCTACCCGTATTCTAACTTTTGTTCTCTTTTAAGGGACCCCAAAACGCTCACTTTTAGCTGACCCCACGCCACGTGGTCTTAAGACGATTGACCAACTTAAGATTCTACAACCCGTATGACGTGAAATAGACTTCTAGCAAAGTTCTAGGATCCCTTTCGCTGCCACCACCAGACCAGTAACACTGAGCAATGATCGAGGTCTGGATCGATCATGCTAATCAATCAACCGTGATTGATTAGCGGGGATCAATCAATTGGGCTTGATCCCCACTAGTAACATATAAACTTGGATCTTACGTTAAGTTTTGGAAATATTAAAATCAAATTGAATAACCGATCTCTTAATCTTTTTGTTAGGCTTTGCGGCCCAAAAACTCGGCCTCGGGGGACCACGTGACAGGGACATGAGACAAGGGAAACATAAATAATAAAAATGCAAATTACTAACTAATTAATTTATTCAAAACTAGAACAAAATCTAAATAAATCACTCCCTGGCTTAACCCTTCCTGGCAATGAGTTGACCTATTCCATATAAAACTCATAGCAACTATACCTTTATATGACCAGCTTGGGTGGAGTGCTGGTCTTGGGGCCAATGATGGAGGCCACCTGCCCGAGTCGCTCCCCATTCCACACTGTCCTCTCTGATGCTCCTCTACCCAGGAACCAGAGCAGAGTATTCTTCCGCATAGTTTCTAAGTTACTAACAAAGCTTAAGTTTAACAACTAACCTCTGTTGCACTGAATGATCCAGATTGGTTGAATTATTTTAACTGAAGTTAATTACACAAGCATCTTAGGGAAGAGCTACCTTGAGGTTACCTTGAGGTGCTTCGGGGCTTAGCGTCCCCGCGGCCCGGTCATCGACCATCTCCTGGTTGCTGGACTGATCAACCAGGCTGTTGGACGCGGCTGCTCGCAGCCTGACGTATGAGTCACAGCCTGGTTGATCAGGTATCCTTTGGAGGTGCTTATCCAGTTCTCTCTTGAACACTGTGAGGGGTTTGCCAGTTATGCCCCTTATGTGTAGCGGGAGCGTGTTGAACAGTCTCGGGCCCCTGATGTTGATAGAGTTCTCTCTCAGAGTACCAGTTGCACCTCTGTCTTTCAACGGGGGTATTCTGCACATCCTGCCATGTCTTCTGGTCTCATGTGATGTTATTTCTGTGTGCAGGTTTGGGACCAGCCCCTCTAATATTTTCCATGTGTAAATTATTATCTCTCCCGCCTGCGCTCAAGGGAGTACAGATTTAGGCTCTTTAGTCGGTCCCAATAGTTTAGATGTTTTACCGAGTGGATTCTAGCAGTAAAGGATCTCTGCACGCTCTCCAGGTCAGCAATTTCTCCAGCTTTGAAAGGGGCTGTCATTGTGCAGCAGTACTCCACTCTAGAGAGCACAAGCGTTTTGAAAGTATCATCATCGGTATAGCATCTCTAGTGTGAAAAGTTCTTGTTATCCAACCTGTCATTTTTCGTGCAGTTGTGACGGCCACTTTATTGTGTTCTTTAAAGGTAAGGTCTTCCGACATGAGTACACCCAAATCCTTTACATTGCCTTTTCGTGCTATGTTATGATTTGTCTGAGTTTTGTACGTGGTTTCCGTTTTTATATTTTCATTTTTTCCATAGCGCATGAGCTGGAACTTATCTTCGTTAAACACCATATTATTTTCTGTAGCCCATAGAAAGACCTGATCTACATCTGACTGGAGGTTTGCCGTGTCCTCTATGTTGCCTACTCTCATGAAGATCCTGGTGTCATCTGCAAAGGATGATACAGTGCTATAGGTTGTGTTCTTGTCTATGTCCGATATGAGGATGAGAAAAAGTACTGGAGCAAGCACAGTACCCTGAGGGACTGAGCTCTTAACGGTTGATGGGCTGGATTTTATTTTGTTGACTATTACACATTGGGTTCTGTTGGTCAGGAAATTGTAGATCCATCTGCCTATTTTTCCGGTATTCCTTTTGAGCGCATTTTATGTGCAATAACACCATGGTCACATTTATCAAAAGCTTTTGCGAAATCTGTGTAATATTGTTTCATCAGCGTTTGTTTGTCTTCATAGCATCTAATGCCATATCATAGTGGTCCAGCAACTGCGACAGGCAAGAGCGCCCTGTTCTGAAACCATGTTGTCGGGGGTTATGGAGATGCTGTGCTTCCATGTATTTTGTGAGCTTACTTCTTAGCACTCTCTCAAAAATTTTAATGATGTGCGATGTTAACGCTATCGGTCTGTAATTTTTTGCCTCTGCCTTATTTCCTCCTTTATGAAGTGGTGCTATCTCTGCTGTTTTAGTATATCAGGAATAACGCCAGTATCTAGGCTTTGTCTCCACAGAATGTGGAGGGCCTGCGATAGTGGTTTTTTACAGTTCTTGATGAATATGGAGTTCCAAGAATCCGGGCCTGGTGCAGAGTGCATAGGCATACTGTTTATGGCTTCTTCAAAGTCCAGTGGGGATGGACACTGGATTTATGAGGTATCTCCCTTCCCCCTGTAATCCTGTAGGGTTCCATCTGACTGTTCCTCTCTCTTATATTTTTAGCTCTGTTTCTGCCTTCCTCTAAAAAATTGCCAGTAGTGTCATATTGATCTTCCCGTCTAAACGCTGTGTACCTCTCACGTGGAATTCCGGACACTGAAGATTGTAGCATTTTTTGTCCCTAATTGAAGATTGACATAATTTGGGGTGGAAGTATCTACACCCTGTTCCAAAACGGCATGTACCCCTCCCCAAATGTTCCTGCATTTTCGAGGATGCAGAAAATGGCATTTTTGTTCCTAATTTTCCATATTTGCATATTCTTTTAGCGTAGAATTTTGCAAATGTTGGTTCGGTTTTGCGTTTTTCAAGGTATTTATATCTGTCTGTCTTGTCTACCTCTTTATTGGAGCNGCCATGCGGGTAGTGGTAGTTAGTGTAGGTGGAGCCATGATGGTAGTGGGTAGTTAGTGTAGGTGGAGCCATGATGGTAGTGATAGTTAGTGTAGGTGGAGCCATGATGGTAGTGGTAGTTAGTGTAGGTGGAGCCATGAGGGTAGTGGTAGTTAGTGTAGGTGGAGCCATGATGGTAGTGGTGTTAGTGTAGGTGGAGCCATGATGGTAGTAGGTAGTTAGTGTAGGTGGAGCCATGATGGTAGAGGTAGTTAGTGTAGGTGGAGCCATGATGGTAGTGGTAGTTAGTGTAGGTGGAGCCATGATGGTAGTGATAGTTAGTGTAGGTGGAGCCATGATGGTAGTGGTAGTTGTGTAGGTGGAGCCATGATGGTAGTGATAGTTAGTGTAGGTGTAGCCATGATGGTAGTGGTAGTTAGTGTAGGTGGAGCCATGCGGTAGTGGGAGGTAGAGGTAGTTAGTGTAGGTGGAGCCATGATGGTAGTGGTAGTTAGTGTAGGTGGAGCCATGATGGTAGTGGTAGTTAGTGTAGGTGGAGCCATGAGGGTGTGGTAGTTGTGTAGGTGGAGCCATGATGGTAGTGGTAGTTAGTGTAGGTGGAGCCATGATGGTAGTGGTAGTTAGTGTAGGTGGAGCCATGATGGTAGTGGTAGTTAGTGTAGGTGGAGCCATGCTGGTAGTGGTAGTTAGTGTAGGTGGAGCCATGATGATAGAGGTAGTTAGTGTAGGTGGAGCCATGGTGGTAGTGGTAGTTAGTGTAGGTGGAGCCATGATGGTAGTGGTAGTTAGTGTAGGTGGAGCCATGATGGTAGTGGTAGTTAGTGTAGGTGGAGCCATGAGGGTAGTGGTAGTTAGTGTAGGTGGAGCCATGAGGGTAGTGGTAGTTAGTGTAGGTGGAGCCATGAGGGTGGTGGTAGTTAGTGTAGGTGGAGCCATGAGGGTAGTGGTAGTTAGAGGTAGGTAGTTAGTGTAGGTGGAGCCATGCAGGTAGTGGTAGTTAGTGTAGGTGGAGCCATGATGGTAGTGGTAGTTAGTGTAGGTGGAGCCATGCAGGTAGTGGTAGTTAGAGGTAGTGTAGTAGTGTAGGTGGAGCCATGATGGTAGTGGTAGTTAGTGTAGGTGGAGCCATGAGGGTAGTGGTAGTTAGAGGTAGTGTAGTTAGTGTAGGTGGAGCCATGATGGTAGTGGTAGTTAGTGTAGGTGGAGCCATGCAGGTAGTGGTAGTTAGAGGTAGTGTAGTTAGTGTAGGTGGAGCCATGCAGGTAGTGGTAGTTAGTGTAGGTGGAGCCATGAGGGTGGTGGTAGTTAGTGTAGGTGGAGCCATGAGGGTGGTGGTAGTTAGTGTAGGTGGAGCCATGAGGGTGGTGTAGTTAGTGTAGGTGGAGCCACGAGGGAGTTACCAAGACAGAGGGTATGGGGCGCCACCACATGAGAGGCAGGTAGTCAGGCGTCCCAGGAAGAAGCGACCATCATGGCCGCCTGCGCTGATGCCACAGATAGCGGCTGCGCATCTTATTAGGTTTACCGTTATCGTGCTTACTTGCAATACCCCAATACCACTATGTTTGGCAAGTGTTTTTGCTATATAATTTAATAAATACTATTTACAGATGTGCAAAAATACGTGACAAATAGATTTCAAGACTAAAATGGCATTATTTTTAAGGCTGGGCGTTGCCCCCAGGCCTGCTTGGCCAGCTGCCTGAGGCCTGATGATCTGCACTTTACGGTAACAAGCAATGTAATTACTCCAATGTGTGAACATTTTCCTTATGTGGCCACATACATATAGTTATTTTTAATCACGTATATAGAGCAGCAATTGGTATAGAGTGCTGAAGCTGGCTCCAGCATTGTCTGGAGCCAGCTTGAGGCTATTTTCTGCTCTTGTCTGGCAGCTTTCAAAAATTCATTACTACTTACAATAACTATTTTTAAGAACATGTTTATTACATTTAACAAAGGTTAACTGAGATTGAAAGCACGTAATAACAATCTAAATAACCAAAATAACAACCTAAATAATTCACCATATATCCCGAAATTTGTTGATGGGACCTCTCCCCCCCCCCCTCTCGTCCCCAACGTGAGGTTCCCAATAGAGGGAACCTCTCTATTGTATCCTCTAATGATACCTCCCAGTATCCTCCGACTGGGATACACTGACTTCCTTATTTACCTGCAGAATGTACCATCACTATGATACATTACTGAATAACACGCAGGTGATAAAGGACAATGCTGGAAGAGGATGATGGAGCACAGCTGTGCGAGCTATGGCAGCTGTGATACACTAACCCCGGGGTCGCTGCCACGCATAAATAAACACAAATTAACAACAAAACATCGCCCAGGGGCCTGCTATGCCTAACCCGTGCATCTCTATAGGTCACATATTACACTACATATTAACGTATACTATTTGCTCAAAATGTAACTTTAAAATTGCAGAGGTTTAGTTGATAGTTAAAAGAATATAATTAGAGTTCACTGCGATAGAGGTAAAATAGAGGATAGTGTGGTGGCAGGCTCGCCATGGATCATGTTACACCCTTCTCCAGCTCGACCCCCCCTTCTCTCACCCAATGCCCAAGCTCACATCTACCCCCTATGGCCTAGCCTCACCCATGCCCAATTCTCGCTCTTACCCACTTACCCACATGTCCTTACCGACTAAACAAAGTCAAAGCACCCATAGGAAAACTGAGATTCCGAAGCCTCAGTAAAAACATACAGATACACCTATATAAGGCACTAGTTCGGCCGCATCTAGAGTATTCCCCCAGTACCACCACACACCATAAAGAAAACTAACAAGCAAGAACTGCAAGCAGTGCAAAATAAGGCGCTACGGAGAGCAGCAAAACACCGTCCACCATATGATCAGACAATCCAGGAGCTCCATGAACTCCTGAACATACAGCCACTAAACATCAGACTGCAGCACCAAGCCATCAGGGTGTGGAACACCATCGAAATGTTAGAGGACCCAATGTTAGACAGGTTACTCCAAGATGAGACGCCCAGCTCCCACAGCTGGTGTCCCAAGATGAGACGCCCCTCTCCCACAGCTGGTGGCCCAAGATGAGACGCCCCGCTCCCACAGCTGGTGGCCCAAGATGAGACGCCCCACACCCACAGCTGGTGGCCCAAGATGAGACGTCCCGCTCCTACAGCTGGTGGCCCAAGATGAGACTTCACACTCCCACAGCTGGTGGCCCAAGATGAGACGCCCCACTCCCACAGCTGGTGGCCCAAGATGAGACGTCACACTCCCACAGCTGGTGGCCCAAGATGAGACGCCCCACTCCCACAGCTAGTGGCCCAAGATGAGACGTCACACTCCCACAGCTGGTGGCCCAAGATGAGACGCTGGTGGCTCGAGCCACCAGCTGGTCTCATTTCTGGTTCGAGGCTCTTCATCAAGAGCCTCGAACCAGAAATCCCTCACTTAATATCTGGAAAAATTTTGCATATTTAATAAATAAAAAAACAAATATACATATATAACATATATATATATATATATATATATATATATATATATATATATATATATATATATATATATATATATATATATAAATAATAATTATAAAATAAATAGCCTTAAACAGAACATGTGTGCTTGCGGGGATTGAGCTTTGGCTCTTTGGTACCGCCTCTCAACTGACCCACAAGCATGTGTGGAAGCATCGGAGATGAACAACCCAACGGGTTTTCTTCCTATTGGGGAGTGTTGTACATGCTGCTATGGCGGTATGTCTACTCACAAGATAAGTGGCGCTGCCCAATAAATTCGCCTCTCGGGGCAAAAATTTAAATAAAATTTAAAGTGTGTATATATAAATGCTACACAGTATTCATCTATAGACATCCATATATGGTGAAACACATGTGAAGAACCTCTCACACACTCACAGCTCCCTGAATAGAGGGAGCCAGCTTAGCTTAGCTGCCAACACCTACACATCGTGTCAGCAAGGCGGACAGCCCGCCTGCTTCCATAACTCTCAATGTCTTTCCCACTTCTAAATTTCTCTCCATCCTCTTTCCCCCCCCCCCACCAAAAAAAATGCACATGCCCCAGCCTCCTCCATTCTCTAGTACCCTAGCCCGACCAATACTCCAGCCTCACCCATATACCCATGCCATAGTCTCACCTATACCCACCGTGCCCAAGACTCAGTCTTGCCCATAACACCGGACCTTTGAGTATATGCCCATATGCCCATGCCCTGACCTCATTCATGCTCAATGCCTTAGCCTCACCCATACCATAGCAGCTCCAATTTTTATATGATTTGCCCTTACCCCAGCTCACCCTTACCTCCATGCCCATACCCTATACTATGTGACAAGAAACGGAAATCTAACCCAACTGTGCCCAGACTTCCCAACTTATGGTAAACAATCTCTTGAGGTTATCTTGAGATGATTTTGCGGCTTAGCGTCCCAGCGGCCCGGTCCTCGACCAGACCTCCTTCCTGTTACACACACCCTCAGGAAGCAGCCCGTAGCAGCTGTCTAACTCCCAGGTACCTATTTACTGCTAGGTAACAGGGACATCAGGGTGAAAGAAACATTTTGCCCATTTGTCTCTGCCTCCACCGGGGAACGAACCCAGAACCTCAGGACTACGAATCCGAAACGCTGTCCACCCAGCTGTCAGACGCCCGAGTAACAAGGTCACAGTGGCAAACCACAAGGACATTAATGTCTTTTCAGTGTCAGAGTAGTTAACAGGTGGAATGCATTAGGCAGTGATGTGGTGGAGGCTGACTCCAAACAGTTTCAAGTTTAGATATGATAGAGCCCAGTAGGCTCAGGAACCTGTACACCAGTTGATTGACAGTAGAGAGGCGGGACCAAAGAGCCAGAGCTCAACCCCCCCACCACAAGCACAACTAGATGAGTAGCAACTACAAGGGACCATCTGCCAATAACAATGACTTCCAACCAACCCTACTCACAACCCCTCACCTCCTACTCACAACCCCTCACCCCTACTCACAACCCCTCACCCCTACTCACAACCCCTCACTCCCTACTCACAACCCCTCACTCCCTACTCACAACCCCTCACCCCATACTCACAACCCCTCACCCCCTACTCACAACCCCTCACCTCCTACTCACAACCCCTCACCCCTACTCACAACCCCTCACCCCTACTCACAACCCCTCACTCCCTACTCACAACCCCTCACTCCCTACTCACAACCCCTCACCCCATACTCACAACCCCTCACCCCTACTCACAACCCCACAACCCCTCACCCCCTACTCACAACCCCTCACCCCCTACTCACAGCCCCTCACCCCCTACTCACAACCCCTCACCCCCTACTCACAACCCCTCACCCCCTACTCACAACCCCTCACCCCCCTACTCACAACCCCTCACCCCCTACTCACAACCCCTCACCACCTACTCACAACCCTTCACCCCCTACTCACAACCCCTCACCCCCTACTCACAACCCCTCACCACCTACTCACAACCCCTCACCACCTACTCACAACCCCTCACCACCTACTCACAACCCCTCACCACCTACTCACAACCCCTCACCCCCTACTAACAACCCCTCACCCCCTACTCACAACCCCTCACCCCCTACTCACAACCCCTCACCACCTACTCACAGCCCCTCACCCCCTACTCACAACCCCTCACCCCCTACTCACAACCCGTCACCCCCTACTCACAACCCCTCACCCCCTACTCACAACCCCTCACCACCTACTCACAACCCCTCACCCCCTACTCACAACCCCTCACCACCTACTCACAACCCCTCACCCCCTACTCACAACCCCTCACCACCTACTCACAGCCCCTCACCCCCTACTCACAACCCCTCACCCCCTACTCACAACCCCTCACCACCTACTCACAACCCCTCACCCCCTACTCACAACCCCTCACCACCTACTCACAGCCCCTCACCCCCCTACTCACA
>WNGS01080688.1:0-18769 GCA_020271785.1 Procambarus virginalis | reverse complement strand
GGGGCGCCACACCCAGCCGACCTCACAACACCCTGGTCCCTAGGGCGCCACACCCAGCTCACCTCACCACCTCCTGGTCCATAGGGGGGCCACCACAGCCGACGTCACCACCGGTTGGTCCCTGGGGCGCCACACCCAGCCGCCCTCACCACCGCCTCGTCCCTAGGGGCCCACACCCAGCCGACCTCACCACCCCCTGGTCCCTAAGGGCGCCACACCCAGCCGACCTCATCATCGCCTCTCCCTGGGGCGCCACACCCAGCCGACCTCACCACCCCTGGCCCTGGGAGCGCCACACCCAGCCGACCTCACCACCCCTGGTCCCTGGGGCGCCACACCCAGCCGACCTCACACACCCTGGTCCCTAGGGGCGCCACACCCAGCTGACGTCACCACCTCCTGGTCCCTAGGGGTGCTACACCCAGCCGACCTCACCACCCCCTGGTCCCTAGGGGCGCCACACCCCGCCGACCTCACCACCGCCTGATCCCTGGGGTGCCACACCCAGCCGACCTCACCACACCCTGGTCCCTAGGGGCGCCACACCCAGCTGACCTCACCACCCCCTGGTCCCTAGGGGCGCCACACCCAGCCGACCTCACCACCCCTTGATCCTTGGGGCGCCACACCCAGCCGACCTCACCACCGGTTGGTCCCTGGGGCGAAACACCCAGCCGACCTCACCACCGCCTCGTCCCTAGGGGCGCCACACCAGCCGACCTCATTAACCCCTGGTCCCTAAGGGCGCCACACCCAGCCGACCTCACCATCGCCTGGTCCCTCGGGCGCCACACCCAGTCGACTTCACCACCGCCTGCTCCCTGGGTCGCCACACCCAGCCGACCTCACAACACCCTGGTCCCTAGGGGCGCCACACCCAGCTGACCTCACCACCTACTGGTCCCTCAACCCGTCCTCACACAAGACAGCACATATATGACTTAATGCTTAAAGTCTATATGTTGAATGTGATTTAGTACATATATGATATATTCCCAGTTACCTTTTTTACCAAAGCCCAAACTCTTCCTCACGTACCAATTTACGTCTCACAGTACCCGTCCATCAACGTAGATAGCAGAATAGTCGTGATTGGTTCAATTATAACGAAAATTGTAGTTTCAGATTCCACATGAGTTGTGAAATTTACCTACTATTGTCCATGCTCTTAGAATATTACAGATCAGCTACATCCTATTGAAGGCTCGTAGTTTTGTTTTGAGAAATATTAGTTGTTCTTAGTAAATTATAATAAGCACTATAAATTATTACATTGAATAACAGTGCTTCACCAATCAATATTATATACCATAGTCTGTGCTTTAAAAATATTTAAAGAATGTTTTGTGGGAACGCTAACAGAAAACGATGTTACGTTGGAATGTCTATGGGGTAAACTACGGCAAACAAGATGGTATGGTGTCTACTATAGCAACTATAGGATGGGTATATTGTCCACTACCACCTTTAGGTGGGTAAGGGGTCCAATACCACCCACAGGATGGGTATGGGGGGGTCACATCCACCCGCAGGATGGGTATGGGGATCACATCCACCCATAGAATGGGTATGGGGTCCAATAACACCCACTGGATGTGTATGGCGTCCATTGCCGCCCACAGGATGAGTATAGGGTCCAGTATCGCCCACAGGATTAGTATATAGGGTCCACTGTCGCCCACAGGGTCGGTAGGGGGTCCACTACCGCCCACTATCGCAGAGTGCACTTCTGGCATTGAACGCACATAGCAGTGACACCCATAAAATAGTGATATTCGAATGACTGTTTTAGCTGCTAAAGAAAACAGATTTGAAATTAAATTCCTATGGATACCATCACATGTTGGCATCTCGAGGCATGACACTGTTGATATGCTTGCAAAGACAGCCTGTAGAAAACCAGTGGTAGAAATTGATATGGGTGTTTCATTAGCAGTGACAAAGAGAATACTTAAACAAATATCTAATGAAGATCTCACCAACCTAACAAATTCACAAAGACCTGAAAGTTGTAGCATTAAATATTATGATAGATATCGTGAGGAGACATTCACATATGGGACTAATAGAACAAGAACCCGGCAATGTGATGTTATAGTGGCCAGAATTCGCCTGGGATATAGACGTATCTGGCAGCTTTCTCAAACTCAAATGTCGAGTACCTAAATAAACATTTGATATGACATTTGATTTGAGTACACAATGTGTCAACTTTGTGAAAGAGAAAACATGCACTCTCTTGAACATTATATTGTAGAATGTCCCATATTGTCTGACTTTCGCCCTCCTGGGCTGAGGTATGCTGAACTGTGTAATTACTATATGAGTACTGGAACACTTGATGATATATTGGACTTGTATCCAAGATTGACCATGTAATGTATCATTTATACAATGTATGTATGTGATGTAACTATATAACCTGAGCTTGTAAAAGCACCTTAATCACCTTCAGTGATTAAGTGCTTAATTGCACACTAGTTTCTCTGTCAGCTATCTCACCCTGTCAGAGTAAAAGAGACAAATGTATGTGAATGCATGTGTGTGTATATATATGCATGTATATATGTATATGTACGTATATATGTGTGTGTGTATGTATATGTATGTGTATAAAGTACATATGGAAGCTGATCAGAATTGCATTTCACCTTTGTAAATGCACATTCATGACACTTCGAACACTTTATGTAGGGCATACGTAAATCTGTGTATCTATGTATTTAGGTATGTAGGTTAGCTTAGCATTTTAAAAGTAACAAATGTTCCGAACCACAATGGAAACAGACCCAACTATGGGATGGGTTAACCCAAGTATCGCGTTTCCAAAAGGGTCGCCCATGTTGGAAAAGACGAACGCCGAAAGAATATTGTTGAAAACATCTTGATGACTTATTAAACCAAAATTATTTATTAATCAGAAGAAAGACAAAAACGCGATCTATCTGTAAAACGTCTACCAGACAAATATTTTAAGTAAAACCGAAGATATTTGTAGTTGTATAAAAGGGGCAGTTTTCATCGCTCGTCGAGCTCGAAAACCGCAGCATTCATCTCAGAACCATGCCTATTTCACGCAGATTCCTTAATAAACGTAAGAGTTTTTATATGTCACAAGAAAGATAGAAATATAAGCTTCATTCTAAATACCTTACCATGGGCATATTTAAATTTAAAGCGAAGATAGATGTACTTTTATAATAGCCGAGCTCCGACCCCGGACAGATCGATCGACCGAGCAACTCTCTCTCAGAACAATGTATATTTCACGTGAATTCGTTAATAAACATATATGTTTTATATGTCTCAAGAAAGGCAGACATATAAGCTTCACTTTAAACACTTTACCATAGACATATTTAAAGTTCTAATGAAGATACATGTATTTTAAAAATTACGGAGCTCCGACCCCGTACAGACTGAACGACAGAGCAACTCTCTCTCAGATCAATGTTTATTTCACGTAAATTCGTTAATAAACACAAATGTTATACATGTCTTAAGCAAGATAGAAATATGAGCTTCATTTTATATACATTACAATAGACATATTTATAGCTCAAGTGAAGATACATATGTTTTTATAGTAGCGCTCAGTAGCTTGTCGGGCATGGAGTACAGACGCCTATGCACTTGCCGATATATTGTATAATTAACAAAGATACGCTAATAAAGCCTAAAGTCTTATATGCCTCCATAAAGACCGAGATATGAACATTATTATGATTGCACCAAATGAAATATATCATGTTCGAGGACAAAGATATATCAATTTTAAGTTAAGTTTCGACTCTTGCTTGGGCGAGAGAGATTTTTTTTTTTTTTTTTTGGGTTGACCCTGAGCAGCCGTGGAGTGTGGACGTGTCCCTCCGTGCCTGCTGGGGTTATTTGCTGTTTGGTCGCCAGGTGGCGGGGCGTCGCTGCCCTCCCCCCCCCCCAGTGTTGTTGCCCGGCTGGCTGAGTGCGGACGTGGCAGGTGTTGCCGTGGCGGGCTTACCATGGGTGGTCCCCTTCCATCCATTAAGCGCGTGAACTCCGTGGGCCTGGAGTTCACTGGGCGTGCTGGATATCCGGAAGTAGCCATGGTTCTGTGCGACTTGCTTCATGTCCCTGTGCTGGACGTCGACGGGATTGAGCTGGTGACTGCCCATCGAGTTGTCATCAAGCTGGTGACGGAGGAGGTGTACTGTGATTTCCTCGGTCGTTACGAGGGACGCTCGTTGTCGTTGCCGGGGGGTGCCGGCTCTGTCTCCATATCAGACCGGAGTGGTGCGCTGACCTATGTCAGTGTGCATGGGGCGCCCCTGGAGTTTCCCGAGGATCTTCTGCGGCGTTACTTCCAGCGGTTTGGGCCAGTCATCAGTGTGAGGGTAAACACGATATCCTCTGGGAGGTATGCCGGGAGACGGACAAACATTCGCACCTTGGGGATGCGCCTGCGGTCGGATATTCCATCTTCGGTCCGGCTTCTGGGGTGCTACATCCGGGTGTACTATGCCCGACAGCCTCGGACATGTTTCCGGTGTGGCTTGATGGGGCATCAGGCTGCCGGGTGCGATGCGGCTCCGGTTGCCCCTGTCAACCTCTTTAGGGAAGAAGATTTCCCGCCGCTTCCCCTGGACGAGGACTCCGGGGTTGCGGAGACCGACCAGCTCGTTGTTGCGGATCCCCCGGCGTCCCCTGACGTTCCCCCGGATGTCGCCGGCCCTCCTCAGGCTGTTGCGATGCTATCGGTGGATCCTCCTGCTCCTGTCCATGCTGCTCCAGTGGGCCTTGATGCTGCGCCCTCCTCACCGCATGTTCACCTGTCTTCAGCTGCTGCGCCTGGCCCTGCCTCCTTGACTCGGATCACGGATGTGCTGGGTGCTGAAGTGGCTGTGGGGTCCCCGGTTGTGTGTGGTCCGGTTCCCCCTGCGGTTGAGGCTGCTGCAGTCATGAGACGGGTGTTGGTCCGCGCGGCTTGTGATGCCCGTGGTTCTGGGTCCGCCTCCGGCTCTGAGGATGTGCGCCCGGTGCCCAAGCGGTCCAGGCGTTCTTCTAATGCATGGGCTGATGTGGAGGGTTTCGCCGCCGATGGGTCGTCGGGAGATGAGGTGGTGGTCGCTGACGTCCATGTACCTGCTGATGCCAAGGATTGTGTGTATGATTCACCTCCTGTTTCTTCTGTCGGCGGTTCCCCGCAGTGGGGGGTGGTTGCTCCTCCGGATGTTGGTGAGGGGGGTGCTGGTGCAGGCCGCGACCTAGTGTTGTTACTAAAGAAGGATGTTCGGCGAGGGGGGCCCCTGCAGGTGTCCCGTCCGGTGGTTGCTGCGGAGCCCTGTGGGGCTGCCGAGGTTCCAAGCGCGCTGCCCGTTGCCCGCGCCTGTAAGGGGAAGCCCGTCCCGTTCATCTTGGCCAACGGCGTGGCGTATGATTCGCAGACCAACCCTTTGGATATTCACTTTCATGACCGAGTGCTGCCTGTTCCGTTGTGCCCCTCGACTGTCTGGGTTCCAGAGGATCGGGTATTTGTTGAGGGGGTGCCGATTTCGATGCCCGATCCTCGGACGACCCTTCGTCACCCTATTTTGGACGAAATCCTGTTGCTGTGGGATGCGTATTGTTCTTTTCCCGGCAGCGGAGTGGCCGGAAAAGTATGCGCAATCTTGATAGTTTGTGTGCTTGCTGTGTGTATCGAGTGTGTTTTGGACTTTGGTATGTTATGTGATGTTTATTGTGTGCCCTTCAGGCCGATGTCGTCTTTAGTTTTCTACATGTCCCTGTTTCTTGTAATTTAGGCTATACCTTTTCATGAATTATGTTTCTTTGATTTTGTTGTATTATGTGCCCTTCTGGCTATGCTGTTTGCTCTCTTACGTGAGGGGTTTTTGTGCAGAATTTTTTTTTTTTTTTCTGTTTTTGGTTTGAATTGTTATTGTGCCATGTACATTGTGGCATGTTATTATTTTATTAATTTTATTTTTTCTTGTTCTCCTCTGCTTTCTCTGTGTATTATGGTTTATTATTGTATTTTGGGTATTGGTCCTTCAGGCCGGTGTTTTGTTTTGTTTGTTTGTGGTTTTGTACTGTTTGATATGCGCCTGTGTTTTTGTTGTTTTGCTTTTGTTTCTCCTTTGTACTGCATTTGTTTATCCTTTGTAAATGCCTTTTCGAGTTTTGTATTTTGTTATGCTGTCCTGTCGGCCATTCTGGCTGATGGGTTTTCTTTGCTTCTCTTTGTTTTTGTTTCTCATTTGTTTTTTTATTGTATTTAATTTGCATGTTTGCATGTAAAAATAAAAAAAAAAAAAAAAATGTACTGTACTTATGTAAAATCTTCCATGTCTCTTCACTCATCTCACCGAACCCTACAGGCTCTGTGATATATTGTTTAATTAATTAAGATTCACAAATAAAGCTTATAATTGTATATGTTATCAAAAAGGCAGAGCTTAGTTTAGTTCATTTATTATGCACCCCATACCCATCCTATGGGCGATAGTGGAGTGTTACAGAGGCACATAATAGGCTCAGGGAATGAGCCCCACAATTCATATAGCCAAGCAAGTTATAATCTTGATAAGCTAGTTACAAAAGTCAATGCACATTGTCACATCAACAATGGGCTGGAGACCGACCACAAGTACAGTTTATAATTTAAGCAACTGACATATATGGAGGGCTATAGTGTCACAATTGATATGTTTATCCTACACATAACCCCCTCTCCCCCCCATCCAATGGGCAGCGGTGGATAGGTTACAATCAAGTCGTTTTTTGCGTTTTATTCAGAGATTAGATCTTATTGGGTGAGGAAAGATATTCATATTCTTCTTGGCTGATGCTCTCCATTGATGGAAAATATACAACCTTTTGAAAATCAATGTTAGTTTGATCTAGATATTGTAATTAACGAAAGTATTTATGTCATCACAAAGGTAGAAATATAGGCTACATTTAAAATCCTTTGTCATAAATATAACTGAAGTGAAAATGAAGATATATGCGTTTTGATAGTTACTTGATGGCTAGCTCTGAGAGTGTCAAGCCCTGCACACCAGCCAATAAATTGTATAATTAGTTTCCATATATTTTAATTAATCTTAAAAATCTATATGTCAGAAGAAAGGAAGATGTAGCCGTTAATGTGACAACATTTAAAAATAAATATCTCTTAAGTTAAATAAATAATACCACCTTATCGCCGGTGTCCGGACACATGAAAACTACCTAGGTATCAGTATCCAGCCAGGCGGGGATCACAGGCTGCACAATACTGATAAATTATGTAATGCACTACTTGTGGTCGATCTCGAACCCAATTATGATGTGACGACTTATAGTGAATTTTGTAACTAGCTCATCAAGATTGTAACTTGCTTAGCTAAATGAATTGTGGGGTTCGGTCCATTCATTTTCTTTCCTTATTATGCACCCCATAATACCCATCCCGTGGGCGGTGGTGTAAAGGACTACAGAGGCACATAATCAGTTCAGGAACTGAACCCTTTAGTTCGTTTAGCTAAGCAAATAACAATCTTTTGACGCTAGTTACAAAATTATTAATGTACACATACTTATGCATACATGTACATATACATACGTATACATATATATATACACACACATATTTAATCACCCACACAAATACACACATCAGTAATCTTTTGTGTCACAAGTGATTCAACAAGAGGCTCACAACAGTCACTATACAAGGCACTTTACATCTATGAGGAGTCGCACAGTTACTAGTCTTGCTCCACACCCACCCAACTGGGCGGCAGCTTTACAGTCATGTGCTCCACACCCACCCAACTGGGCTGCAGCTTTACAGTCATGTGCATGCATTACTTACAGTAAGCAAATTTTGGATACTTCGCTAAGATTTCGGGCAGCACATCATTATGAATGAAGTACTTATACACATTTCATGGACACTATTGATGTTGTTATCTTTAAATAATGACGCAAAGTATGCGAATAGTTCTGCTGACAGAGTTTACATTTAGTCAAATCTACATCATCAGATGTTACAAATTCCCAGAGGTACTTGTAGCTGAGCCTGAACCTAGCAGTGGTAACATCTAGAAGTCTGCTAACATTATTGGATGACCCATAGACGAGCGATTCATCAAAGTTTATACAATATTGTGAAATTGAGAGTCAGTGTAGTAACATAAATTGGTAAATCATAAATATTGTAAGTTAAGAATCTGATGCATGTGTGTGTGTGTTGGGGGGGGGGGGTTATACCCTTGGTAAGCGAGAGTGGAAAGTAACGTTAGACGTTCTGCGGTCAATGTGGGGGGGGGGGGAGGGAGGGTGGGAGGGTCAAATCCACCCTCCAACATCTGGGCATAATACCACCAGCCTCCACAACACTCCATCAGCTGATGCTTGTAGATGCTTCATCTAACCTCACCTATGTCACACATTAACCTACAGTTCCAGTGATATTTAAACTCCTCATCACAGTGGCGTCTCACCAATATAAACTGTATTGGATTTTGTCCCGAAATAGCTATATGCTGACTGGACGTGTATGTATGTATGTATGTATGTATGTATGTATGTATGTATGTATGTATGTATGTATGTATGTATGTATGTATGTATGCATGTATGCATGTATGTATGTATGTATGTATGTATGTATGTATGTATGTATGTATGTATGTATGTATGTATGTATGTATGTATGTATGTATGTATGTATGTATGTATGTATGTATGTATGTATGTATATGTATGTATGCATGTATGTATGTATGTATGTACACATGCATGTATGTATGTATGTATGTATGCATGTATGTATGTATGTATGTATGTATGTATGTATGTACGCATGCATGTATGTATGTATGTGTGTATGTATGTATTCCCAATCACGTTAAAGACTCCCCCTCTATCATCCAATTTAAGAGAAAAACAACTATGTACTAAATAATCAACTCCTTGTAACTTTAATTATGCTGACCTTCCTATCTGTATTCAGACTGTGCCTACCATCATTATAGGTGATTATAACGCTAGGCATAGGAATATTGGTAATTCGCAGTTCAATAATCGTAACGGCAACCAACTGTTGTCACTATTAGGTAGTCACGATGATGCACAGATTGTGGGTGACCTTGAACCGACGCATATCTACGAAGGTATTCTTGATCTATGTCTCGGTTTCAACGTCTCCCACACTGTGTGCGCCTCGTCAATAGTGCCAGATATGGCGTCTGATCATCTGGCCATATTAGCCACTGTAAGCATTGGCAGCTCTATCCTCCCCGGCGGAATGTTCAAGCGGAAGAGGCTGGCTGTGCCCATCGATCAACGAGACAATTTTGTTGCTCATGTGTCAGAATGGTACAGTTCATCTGAGCCTTCATCAGTTGAAGATTTTAACAATGAGCTCACAGATACTATCGACCAGTTTATAGAATCACTTGATCCATCGTCCAGGCCACGTAACCCAAATTACACTGGTCATAGCACTTATGCTTATTATAATGATTCTAAATTGCATGCACTAAAACGCACTGCCAGAATAATTGGACTAGCTTATAGAAGGACCCGCACTGCTGAAATGCTTCGGCTCTTTCAAGCGGCTCTGGCTGAGGCCAGGGAACGTATGGTGGAGCTGAGGCAGACAGACTGGGAAACTTTTGTCCGTGGTCTCATTTCTCACACGCCACTAAGTCGGGCATGGAAGGATATCAACAAGATCAAAGGGAAAAATGCTGCAGAGATCTCGTACCCTAATCCTCTGCACAGAGCAAATGAGCTTGTTGATGCTTGGGCCACGACTTCCAACTTTGACAGTCTTCCTCTACCCTCACAGAATGAATTAAATAATAGATATACTGATAGGGCAAGGCTCCTTGACTTCAAGCTTCATCAAGAGGATGACTGTGACATGCTTCTTACTAAATACGAACTAGATTCTGCTCTACATAAAGGCAAAGCTACATCACCCGGGGAGGATGGAGTTACTTACGGCATACTGCGTATGCTTCTGCTAGTTCCAGGGAATCCCTTGCTTCAATTGTATAATATGAGCTATGTAACTGGGGAGCTTCCTAAGTCATGGACCAACAGTGTTATTATTCCCATTCCTAAACCTCACCAGCCGAGTGTTTTTCGCCCAGTCTCCCTCACTAGTTGTCTCTGTAAGTGTCTTGAGAGGATGGTTCTCAACCGTCTCCTTTACAAAATTAATAATATGTTGTCTCCCCAGATATATGGCTTTACGCATGGAAAGAGTGTACATCACTGTATTACCACATTCCTCACCCTGCATACTGATAGGTCATATACCACTTTCCTAGATCTTAAGTCAGCCTTTGACATTGCTAACCCACACGTCATTCTGAGAGAACTTGCTAAAATGAATTTTGGAGGATGGCTTCTACGGTGGATAAGAGGCTATCTATCCAACAGGAAGTCATCTGTACTGTTCCAAGGGCATAGGCGTGTAACGAGAGATTTTGAACTTGGCACTCCACAGGAAGGTGTCCTCAGTCGTACTCTGTTCAATGTGTTAATCAATGCACTTTTAAACTTAGTAACTAGAAGGTCCAGCGAACACATTAGCTATGTGGATGATATACTGATCCACACCAATGGGTATACCAACACCCAAAATGTTCTGAACTCTGTATTGTACACATGTCAGGAACTATGCTTAGTCATCTCAGTAGAGAAAACAAAGATCCTGAACCGACACCCACCCAGACGGGGTGGCCCCGTTCGCAAAATGCAGTTGGATGATGGCTCTCTGCTCGACTATGTTACCAGATACAAATACCTTGGGCTTGAGGTTCTACTGTACCGCAGTGTTTTAGCCAGACTGGGTCGCCAATGTAGAGAGAGGCTCTGTGCTCTCAAGGCTGTGGCAGGCTGTGGCAGGCAAACACAACTGTACCGTACAGTGTTATATATTTATTTCAGTTTGAACAATTTTTAATATTAAAGGATAAATCCTTTAATTGGTTGAAATTGGTTTTAACATTCGAAATCTAATTTGTTGATGTTAAATAATATAAGGTTCAAATTTATTAAGATACATACTTTAAAAACTATTTCTATTTGATACCAACAGTATCACGTTAAGAGAAGCGTCTCGCCTTGCTAACCCAAGTATAAAATATATAGAGAAACGGTGCAACTGTACTGGTATCTGCAGTACAAATATATGTCCCTATTTAAAGAAAAAATAAACAGCACCAATCACTGCCACTCCTCACACCAATGCAACAATAAGGAGAGTGATAACAGTGCTTCACATTCGACAACGTTAAATTATTTAACAGATGACGAGATAATGAACATTGGAACAAATGTACAGCTCTCTGACCTTCATATAAAATCTGCATGTGACCTCATCAAACAAACTGTGCCAAGCGTAGAAGGCCTTCATGACCCAGCGTTGTAGCGGGACCTCTCCTAGCCAGTTACAATTGGTGAATTTATTCAAATTATCCAAGTTGATGGTTGTCACTGGGTCACCGTTTCCAACATTGGAGTAACTGGACAAATTAACATATACGACACCAGGCATAAATTACCATACAAATCTACTGAAGTTATCTTGTGTGCTCTTGCTAATTGCCAGGATGATAAGCTGATATTCAATATAATGAATGTCAGCAGACACAGGGACTCAAGTATGAGTGGTGTATATGCTGTGGCGTTTGCTGCATCACTTGCAAGTGGTGTAGATCCGGTGAACCTCGTATGATGTGCAGAATATGAGACAACATCTTCAAGAGAACTTTAAAGGAAAGTGTCTCATCTCATTCCCTGCAGCTCAGACACTGAGAAGAAAACGAATCTTCCGGTCATGCTCGATGGAAGTGTACTGTATTTGCAGAAAGCCAAATCATTTGAAGCTGATGGTATGCTGCGACCGTTGCAATATTTGGCACCATGCATCATGTATAGATGTTACAGAATGTAATGATAATTCGTGGATTTGTTTTTTGTGCGCTAGCAAGTTGTGAATTATAATTTAAAATACTTAATTAATACATTATTGTTATTATTATAACCTTACCAAATGCTTTGCTGAATCAAATAATGTTATTACTTTCAATGTGTTACAATAGCATAATTAAGTGCTGCAAGTGTCAGGTCTTTTATATAGTCGGTATTTGTTATATTCTGTACTCTTTTTATGTTATTTAAATTTCAAATAGAAATAGTTTTTAAAGTATGTATCTTAATAAATTTGAACCTTATATTATTTAACATCAATAAATTAGATTTCGAATGTTAAAACCAATTTCAACCAATTAAAGGATTTATCCATTAGTTTAGGTTAGTTCATTTATTATGTACCCCATACCCATCCCGTGGGCGGTAGTGGAAAGGGTTACAGAGGCACATAATGGGCTCAGGTGTGGGAAAAACCTGCTGTGATTGATATAAGAGGAGACTACCAGAGACTTGTACTGAACTAAATTAAAAAAATTACTGTATGCAAATTAATTCAACTAAAATCTCTAGCTAGGGTCGTAAATCCTAGCTCCTCTTTTCCTAATGACAGATAATGGGCTGTAAGGGGCAGGTGGGGTGAGTGAATTAGTTGATAGGTTGATTGCAGTTCCACGTCCACCTGCCAACAGGTATCTCACATCAGCTTGTATTTTATACAAGGATAAGATTTAATAATTCAGTTATTTGACTGAACACTGGCTCTGTTTAAATCAGAGATTTAAACATACACAGTCTAGCCTAGCACCTTAGCAATTAACAGCCAATACACTTATACTTTAAACAACTTAAATTGTAAATTGTAAAGTATGATAAATGACCTAAATATGGTCTAAGTACTGTTACTGAGTACTAAAATTATATTCAATTAAATGAACTTATATGATTACTTAAAAAATAACTAAGCAAGCAATTGTTAACTTAATTTATATATTCAAGTATATGCAATGTATATGATCAATGTATATGATTAAATACAGTCAGCTTGTTGAATCTCTTCCTACACTCTGGACACTCATGAGTATTTGTTTACTTATTGTGACAATCTTTTCTGACACTGGACACTCATGAGGTTCAGAGCTTGGATAAGATTCTGCTGTACCACAATATTAATAATAAACTCACAGAAATATGAGGCGTTGCCTCGCCTTTTTACCGACTATCAGTCTTATAGAATATTAATGTTATACTAGCTTTAATTGGCCAACTAATACGCTACAGTAATAACATTCAATAAACTTAGCTGAAGCCGGGTGCCTGTCTGACAAAGTGTGCCAGACTGAAGAACTCTCTTGGCGAGTTTAGGCACGATATTTTAGATTACAGCGTTGCTGTTTTGACGTACGAGTAGCGTTGCTACGGATATTGGACTGCGTTGCAGAAGATAACAATGAAGATTAGGGATGAGATTAGGGATGAAGGTGGAGACCGCGTCACTAAATGCTCCACTTCACTCTTATTTTACATAAATGTTCTAGGATTTTCCTTGTTGATATATTGTCCAGGTACTCCCCCAGTTCTAGAGAGTGTTCACTGGTGATAATGATATTAGATAAGGTGTCCTCAGCCAAAAATGTTCGCTAAGGGACCGTCACGTGTACACTGTTGTGTAAACATACGCGTTCTGCCCGCGGGCTGTGGTGGGCGCTTCTCTCCCGAGATGCCCCCCCCATCCCTTGAACGGGGTAACTTACACTGAATATTGATTGATTATTTTTACAGTCTAGACTTATGATTGAGATAAGATGTGATTATAATAAAATATGATATAGGATTTAAAGATTATAAGTAGTACTTGATAATACCACTGACTCTTAATAAGGATTCGATTTTATCTCTACCGGATACTACGTCAGTGTTCCAATAAATTTTTAATTAACGAATCCTTCTAGAAGCTTCTGGATCCTTGAGAGATCATGCACTAAGTCACGTAGGCATCTATAGGGCCCTATGGCGTACGTGATCATAGTGGCATCATCTAGGATCAAGCTATATAATGAATCTATTGTGATTCTGATATGATTCTGATATGATATAGATTTGATATAGATATGATATAGATATGATTTGATATGATATTGATATGATATAGAAATAATACATTTCTTAGATGATTATTAGATATGGTGGGTAAAATTTCCCACATCTTCCAGAGGGAGAGAACTGGCACAGAGTCCTATACTAAGGACAGTAGTAACCATATGTATTTATTTACTCTCCATCGGATTGATAATACAAGTGCAAATTTTGCTTGCACTTTTGTGCGGCTGTCCGTTGTGGACGATTGTGCCTGTTAGGAGTCTGTGGGTCATGTGTAGTTAGAAGGTCTTGAGGTCTCTCAGGATCTAACTGCAGCTGGCTCACTGATTCCATGTGGATGAGTTTGTCCAATGTCTTCAGGGAAGTTGTTCCTTTAGACAGGATCTTGACTATTCTCAAAATCCCCTGGCTATCTGGATGGACTGAGACAACTTTACCTAATGGCCAGTCAGCCCTAGGGCCATCACTGTCTACCAAGACAATATCGCCAGGTTGGAGATTAGATATATTATGTGGGACATTGGCCCCATAGTGATGTTCTCGTAGAGATGTAAGATATTCTTTTGTCCAAACATCATTCCATTTTTGGATTATGCTGGACAGATGCTTATACCCCTGAACCAACTCGCTCTGACCCACATATGAGGGATCTCTGATCTCATCATCCACTAGAGATGGTACTGGAGTCAGAAGTCTTCCATACATTAGGTGTGCAGGACTTAATGGCTCATGTTGAGTAGGATCATCAGACAAGTAAGTCAACGGCCGGTTATTCACCCTTGATTCTATTTCCGTGATTACTGTCTGGAGTTCTTGAAGATTGATTTTCTGACGGTGTAGAGATTTTCTCAAGGATCTTTTGACAGTTCCTATTAACCGTTCATAAAATCCTCCGTGCCATGGGGCTCTGGAGGGATAAATTTCCATCTGCAATGACGCTGTTCCAGTGTGGAAGTAACTGCAGGATGGGAACAGATTTCCCGTAGACATGCTTCTCCAGCTACCAAGTTTGCTCCGTTGTCTGAAATCATCAGCTTGGGGCATGATCGGCGTGCTGCGAATCTGCGGAAAGCTTGAATAAATGATTGAGCAGTCATATCGGGTGTTACCTCTAAATGTACTGCCCTGGTGGTAGCACAGGTGAACAGACAGATGTATGCCTTGATAGGTTGCTTATCTGGAGTCCCTGTTAGATATATTGCTCCTGTATAATCTACTCCGGTCGTTTCGAAAGGATGTAGATGGACCACACGTTCTTTTGGTAGAGGTGGTGGCCCTGGATAAGAGCAAGTTTTTGCATCGTACCTTCGGCATATCATGCAATTTTTCAAGATTGATTTGACTGACTGTCTTCCCTGAGGAATCCAGTACTGTTGTCTGATTTGTGTGAGTGTGTCTAACACTCCTCCATGTTTGATGATTTGTTGATGTGTATGTAACACAATCAACCTGGTGATCCAATGATTTTTTGGTAAAAGCCATGGATGCACGGTATCTAGATTAACATCTGCGTGTTTAAGTCTCCCTCCACAACGCAGAATGTTGTGATTTTCTTGGTCTATCCACAGACCGAGATTGTGTTTTAACTTATGCGGAAGATTTTCATAGTTATTCCAATAAGTTTCTTTCTGGGCTTGTCTTACCCAATAGATAAGTGCATCAGGAAAAGTGTATTTTATACCTTTTTTCCTGAGATATTGAAACACGTTCTGTGTTACATTGATTAATTTGATGAGCGAGGAGTAACGAGTACAATCCAAGACTGATATTTGAGCTTGCTGCCTGGTGGTAGTTATGGTTTGTGTCGTGATGACGTGCGGCTTTTGTTCAGGCCAACTGCCATTCACTAACCATCTAGGCCCATAAAACCAAATATCTGCCTTTGCAAATTGTTTAAACGTCATACCTCTTGATAAGAGATCAGCTGGATTATCTTTTGTTGGTACATGCAACAATTGAAAGCCTGCGGAAATTTCTTTAATTTCCGAGACGCGATTTTTTACATAGGGAGTCGGACAGTTGTCGTTTCGTACCCATTGTAAAACAGCTTCATTGTCAGACCATATAATGACATCTTTGATGTTCATGGTAGACAAGACTTGTTTGATATGCACAGCTAAGCGTGTGGCTGTTAGCAGTGCTGTTAGTTCCATCTGAGGCAAAGTCCTCTTTTTTAATGGAGCGACTCTGGCCTTAGAGGTGATAAGATATGATTGATTAGAAGTCACTAAGTAAGCACAAGCTCCAAAAGCTTTGGCTGACGAGTCTGCGAATACATGTAGTGTTACTTCATCATTTTCCTCGACTATGTGTCTCGGAAAGATTATCTTTTCGACTAAAGTTTGTTCTTGAGCCATTTCCATCCAAGCTTTTTGTAACTGGAGTGGTAGTGGATCATCCCAACCAACTTTAGTCTTCCAAGCTTCTTGCACCAGTAAACGCCACTTGATAGTTAAAGGATTTAGTAGACCAAGTGGGTCAAATACTTTGCTAACTTGTGAAAGCAAATCCCTTTTTGTAGCAATGCAATAATTTACTGGCACGGATTTGATCGAGATCATGTCCGAGATTAAATCCCACTCCATACCTAACACCTTTTGTGATTCTGGTACGTGATATTCAGGGTAATCTCTTGCTATTTGATTATTCAATGTTGCATTATTAGAGGCCCAAGATTGTAGTGGCATGTTGGCACCTTGTAGCTCCTTGTTGGCCTCTTGATATAATTGTAACAGTTCAGTAGTACTGTTAACTGTCCCTTGAAAATTATCTACATATAGATTCTGACTGATTTCAGCCTTATAGGGACTTGATGATTTCTTCAGATGAGTATCTAGAGTTGCTTGCAACAGAAATGGACTACTTGTAGCGCCAAAAAGTACTGATGAAAATCTGAAAGTCACTATAGGACTATTGATATCTTCTGGGTTCTCTACCCATAGAAACTTAGTGAAGTCTCTATCTTCTTCCTGCAAGCCGACTCTTAGAAAGGCCTTACTTATATCTGCTGAATATGCATATTATTAAGTCTAAACTTCAACAGTATGTCATACAATTTCTGAGTTAGACTTGGACCTGTTTGCAAACAATCATTTAGACTGGTTCCTTGGGGTCCAGATTTAGAGCTACAGTTAAAAACTATCCGTAAAGGAGTTGTTTTTGATTCTCTCATTACAGCCATGTGTGGTAAAAAATGGCCTGTTTGCTTATTGTCGTGTTTCACGACTTCTATGAATTTATTCTTAATTGTTGAGCTATAATCTCATGATAGAGTTTTAAATGCTCAGGCCTTTTTCTTAGCTTTGCTAATTGAGATTTAAATTGACTATAAGCCATGTGATAATTGGTAGGTAAGGTTTTATGGTTGATTTTCCATGGTAGCCTTACCCAGTACTGTCCATCATGATACTGTACAGTTTCTAAGTACTGATTGTATGCACAGACATCATCAGGACTTGGTTGATCAGGAATTATTCCTATAGCATCAAGTTCCCACAATTGATGTACAGATTCCAATCCATCATCAATCATGTGGGGGATTTTAAGGGGTGATTGATCTTTGCCTAGTCAGGCCATGATTACAGTTTCTGTATGATGTGATTTTTCAGGAGTTGAAGGTTCAAGATCTAGTATAGGTCCTGTCAACAATATGCCTCCTGCTGATTTGAGTATTTTCATACCCATACATTCTTCTGACAGAATGAATTGATGATAATAGTCAGCTCCAATCAGGATTCCGATATCTCCTATGTAATCAGAATCGAGCCGAGGATCTGCTAATTGAATTCCTTTTTCTTTTAGGAATTTAATTGTGGCTGCCAGACCAGTCACTTCCATTTCAGTAGGAATTTTATCAACTACTATGGCTTCGACTGTCCTTTGGGATGTACCCAGGCAGACCATGAGTTGTACTACCGGAAAGGTTCTATGACCTGAACTGGTAAAAAACCCTGATATGGATGTAGATACTTGCTTGAAGATTTAAGTTGTAAATCTTCTGCCATCTTTTTACTGATGAAGGTTTTCTGTGAACCCTGATCAAAAAAGCCTCTAGTTTGAATACAAACTCCTTCATTACACAGTTTAGCTGTGCAGTAGGCAATATGGCAGTTGTAACAATTTCTGTATCTGAGGCATTGACATTACTCATTACTGTACAGAATTGTACTGCTGTTGTGGTATCATCTTTTGGCTTTGCCTGGGATGAAGATTGATTATTGGAAGCAAGTGATCTGGATTGAGTGTTGATATCACCACAGAGTGCTGTGTGATGTACACTTTTATTACAATATTGGCAGTTCTGCAATTGAGTGTTACACTCACTTGTATCGTGCTTCCGTAGACAACGGATGCACCTGTTCAGAGATTTCAGTCGATGATTCGACTGGCACGGCCTACATAAACTGTGCATTGATAAATGCTATGTGCTTCTTGACAGAATAAGCATCTTGGGGCACTTGCTGCTCCTTTTGTCTTATCTGTTTGGGAG
Source organism: Procambarus virginalis (assembly GCA_020271785.1). NCBI lineage: Eukaryota > Metazoa > Arthropoda > Malacostraca > Decapoda > Cambaridae > Procambarus > Procambarus virginalis. The sequence goes on along the minus strand of WNGS01080688.1, from coordinate 270 downwards.
CTCGATTTCCTACAGTTCTGGAACTGTGGAGGATATAGCATAAGGAGCCACATTACTCTTTTTCACTTGCCAGAGAGGAGTTTTGTTGCCTTGATTTTGGACTGCAGTTTGGGACATTTTTGTTTTTGTCCGTGGATTCACTTTTAGTGATTTTTCTTGGATCTACTTTTCCTCGGCTTCGTAATCTTTGTACGTAAGCTCGAAGTCCATCAACGATTTGGCTTTGTGATAAGAGTTGGGTTAATGGAGTACATAGGCTGTCTATGACCT
>WNGS01080679.1:0-12021 GCA_020271785.1 Procambarus virginalis | reverse complement strand
AGGAGACCAAAGGGACAGTACACAATGAAGGGGAACAGCCTACCTGTGGCGACGCGAGAAAGAGACCTGGGTGTGGACGTAACACCTAATCTATCTCCTGAGGCACATATAAATAGGTTAACGACAGCAGCGTACTCTACACTGGCAAAAGTTAGAACATCATTCAGAAACCTAAATGAGGAGGCTTTTAGGGCGCTTTACACTGCCTATGTGAGGCCAGTCTTAGAGTATGCCGCCTCATCATGGAGTCCTCATCTGAAGAAACCTATAATGAAACTGGAAAAGGTTCAGAGGTTTGCAACGAGACTCGTCCCAGAGCTACGAGGGATGGGGTATGAGGAGCGCCTGAGGGAACTGTGCCTTACGACACTAGAAAGAAGAAGGGAGAGGGGGGACATGATAGGAACGTATAAAATACTCAGAGGGATTGACAGAGTGGACATAGACGAAATGTTCACACGGAATAGTAACAGAACGAGGGGACATGGATGGAAGTTGGAAACTCAGATGAGTCACAGAGATGTTAGGAAGTTTTCTTTTAGCGTGAGAGTAGTGGGAAAATGGAATGCACTTAAGGAACAGGTTGTGGAAGCCAATACTATTCATAATTTTAAAACCAGGTATGATAGGGAAATGGGACAGGAGTCATTGCTGTAAACAACTGATGCTCGAAAGGCGGGATCCAAGAGTCAATGCTCGATCCTGCACACAAATAGGTGAGTAGAAGCAGATGAGTACACACACACACACACACACACACACACTGAGCCTCTCATTAACAATGAGGACTCAAATATCCGGGACCTGTCTCCCTCCACAACTGTTAAAGTCAGGAAGGCTTTTACCACCAAATATTTACGTTCTATATAATATTACCCGAAGAAAGTATCGTCTATCTTCCTATCTATATTAAATAATAACTTCCGTTGTTCTTCAAAAAGTCAATATTGTGACATTTATGAGAGCAAATTTGAAGATATTGCGAAATGTACCTTTTAAACTACTTTGTCAATGATCCAGCCCGTCCTCGTAAATTCGTATAGTCAATATTGACTTATTAAATACGTGCATATTACAATTATTACTTAACCTATACCTATAATAGGTTAAGTAACAATTGTAATTACGAAGCAATAAGATGCTTATCTTAACATACTAACAAGGTTAGGTAAGGTCGGTGTTTTCTATGAAGCTTTTTAAGGGTATCTATTATGTTTATTATGTCACCTATGCACGTATTTAATAAGTCAATATTGACTATACGAATTTGCGAGGACGGGTTGCAATGATCTCGCGTCCTCATCATCAATGACCAAATGCTCGTTAAGTTACCCCAAGTACCCCGTCAGACAAGGCTCCTCCAAGCGGCGGCCAGACCCCCAAAAGACGTCTTTAAAATTGGCCCTTTATCAAATATAAAGTAATATTATTTTCGACTAGAATTTTTTCAGTTATTATTCCTAGCTAAGGCTGGGATCTTAACAAATCCTTCACAACCATACTGGAAGTATCTAGAACTGCCTACACAACCTAACCTAGACGTAACTATGCTCAAAATTATAATATATATTTACATAAGTCAATTTTTTTGAAAAATAAATAAATAAAGGTTGTGGCAGCCTACCACGTGGGCGAAACCTGTACATCTTTCCTTAAACCTGTACATCTTACCCTAAACCTGTACATCTTTCCTTAAACCTGTACATCTTACCTTAAACCTGTACATCTTACCTTAAACCTGTACATCTTACCTTAAACCTGTACATCTTACCTTAAACCTGTACATCTTAGCCTAAACCTGTACATCTTTCCTTAAACCTGTACATCTTTCCTTAAACCTGTACATCTTACCCTAAACCTGTACATCTTACCTTAAACCTGTACATCTTACCTTAACCTGTACATCTTACCTTAAACCTGTACATCTTACCTTAAACATGTACATCTTACCTTAAACCTGTACATCTTACCTTAAACCTGTACATCTTACCTTAAACCTGTACATCTTACCTTAAACCTGTACATCTTACCTTAAACATGTACATCTTACCTTAAACCTGTACATCTTACCTTAAACCTGTACATCTTACCTTAAACCTGTACATCTTTCCTTAAACCTGTACATCTTACCCTAAACCTGTACATCTTACCTTAAACCTGTACATCTTACCCTAACCTGTACATCTTACCTTAAACATGTACATCTTACCTTAAACCTGTACATCTTACCTTAAACCTGTACATCTTACCTTAAACCTGTACATCTTTCCTAAACCTGTACATCTTACCCTAAACCTGTACATCTTACCTAACCTGTACATCTTACCTTACCCCCAGCAACCCACCTAACCAAATCTAGCGATGCGTAGAAAACGCAGATATCACTGAGCCGCTACCTCTCATAGTACCATGTAATCTGTACGTACGGGAGACCACAACGTCCATAATGATAAGTGTTAGTTAAGACGACTCGACATGTCTTCGGTCGTGTAATTGTAAATCTTAGTAGGGGGAACTAACGAAAATGGAATAGGGGAGATGAGGGGAGACAAGGGAAGAGGAAGAGGGGAAGAAAGAGAGGGAAAGAGAGGATATATTTATTATAGGGAAGGGGGGGAGGGGGGAGAGGTGGGGTGTTCAGGTTAAAAAAAAGAGGAACATGAAAAAGGCAGAAGAGGCTCTTGTTTACACAGGAGGAGACTGCAGAGGGGCTGGTGTAAACACTGATGTTGTCTTCCTCTCGCACACTCCTTTGGTGCACGTGCGTGTGCACGGGTCCACATGTACATGTATGGATGGGTGCACGGGTCCTCATGTGCATGTATGGATGGGTGCACGGGGTCCACATGTGCATGTATGGATGGGTGCACGGGTCCACATGTGCATGTATGGATGGGTGCACGGGTCCTCATGTGCATGTATGGATGGGTGCACGGGTCCACATGTGCATGTATGGATGGGTGCACGGGTCCACATGTGCATGTATGGATGGGTGCACGGGTCCTCATGTGCATGTATGGATGGGTGCACGGGTCCACATGTGCATGTATGGATGGGTGCACGGGTCCACATGTGCATGTATGGATGGGTGCACGGGTCCACATGTGCATGTATGGATGGGTGCACGGGTCCTCATGTGCATGTATGGATGGGTGCACGGGTCCACATGTGCATGTATGGATGGGTGCACGGGTCCACATGTGCATGTATGGATGGGTGCACGGGTCCACATGTACATGTATGGATGGGTGCACGGGTCCACATGTGCATGTATGGATGGGTGCACGGGTCCACATGTGCATGTATGGATGGGTGCACGGGTCCACATGTGCATGTATGGATGGGTGCACGGGTCCATATGTGCACTGGTCAGTGTGTGGCTGTTTGAACGTGTAGAAATGTGAGGATGGGTGAATGTATGTAGATTTATGGAGAGGTAAATATGTAGAGACGTGTGAGAGAGTGAATATGTGTTTGTGTGTTTGTGTGTGTGAGTGTGTGTGTGTGTGTGTCTGTGTGTGTGGGTGTGTGTGGGTGTGTGTGTGTGTGGGTGTGTGTGGGTGTGGATTTCGGTGCGTCAGTTGAAAATCCCAAGATCACACCCCTCATCTCAAGATCACACCCTCATCTCAAGAGCACACCCTCATCTCAAGATCACACCCTCATCTCAAGATCACACCCTCATCTCAAGATCAACCCTCATCTCAAGATCACACCCTCATCTCAAGATCACACCCTCAACACGTCCAACAGCTGGTTGACCAGTCCAGCAACCAGGAGGCTTGGTCGACGACCGGCCGGGGGACGCTAAGCCCCGGAAGCACCTCAAGGTAACCGTAAGGTAAGGTAGGTAGAACACGAATAAAAAAAAGATGCAAATTTTATAGTCTATGCAGCATCAGATGAAACTCTGTACCTACCTTTGGCTTTCAAAATTTAGATTTAGATTGAAATTTGAAAATGCTCTAATGCCTCAAACTAACTTTCCAAGCAGTTGTGGCAGTAAAGGGTGAAAATGGTCCTCAAGTGCTCTAGCTTGATATTTAAAGCATCTATGATCTCAATATAACTTAGGAGGATCGTCTAACATTTCAGAATGGATTCCTAGTAACAAGTATTTGAAACTATGTAAACTGCAGGAAGCTGTAAGAAATATTTATGACCTATAATGGTCACTTGAACAGGTCTAAAGATGCCCTGAGATACTTGGGGGATAAGAAGACCCCTTCATAGGTTCCTTAGCCCTCTTCTAAAGGTTTTAAAGTTCTTCTCACCTGAACAAGTTCATGTGGTGCCAAAACCAACCTTCGCTTGAAAGACCCTTCAGATGTCTCAAGGCTGTTCTTGTATTCATCAGCATTGCGCATGGCGATGGTGTTATTTTGTGATATTTTATATGTGTGAGTCTTGCCAAAATTATGTTTTTTTAGCGGTTCTCTTCCGCTTTTCTTAACCTAATCACCTTGCATTTTCTTGAGGTTCAAGTAACTACCACTTGGACCAAAGGCTGGTTCATATCATTCTATATTATACTGAGGACTTCGCCTATCAAAATTTTCAATATAATTTTTCACGTTATCTGAAAATTCTGACATGAAGTCCATTTCTCTGGAGAGGTCATTTTTCTTATAAGAAACATGCAAATACATCTTAAGGAACTCTAAAGGCTGTGTGTGTGTGTGTGTGTGTGTGTGTGTGTGTGTGTGTGTGTGTGTGTGTGTGTGTGTGTGTGTGTGTGTGTGTGTGTGTGTGTGTGTGAGTGTGAGACACACACACACACACACACACACACACACACACACACACACACACACACACACACACACACACACACACACACACACACACACACAGACAACCAACAAACGCACTCTTATGAAACTCCACAAGGGTGTTTGTGTATGAATGTATACATACATACCCGCGTATGTATGTATACTTCCTGGTGAGAACCAACCTACTAACTTAGGATAGGTGCTCCTGTTAATGTGTTTGCCTCCCACCGAGTAATATGACAATAACCAGCAAGTATTCCGACCCACAAACACTGTCAGAGCAATGATCCAGGTGTCAATAATACACACAAAACGACAGCAATCAAAACCAATAATTTTATTATGACACATAACTAATAAAACAAATTGCCAGAAAGTTTAAAAATCAATAACACCGATTTATTTTTAGCAGCTATAGAGAAAAGGAATGAGAAAAAAATATTTTGTTAAGAAATGTAATAAAAATATTAATGTAAAAATACTCAAAATCTATATATAACTAGGGAGAATTGAGTCCAGAATATTACACATATCAGAAAATAGTCTCAAACTATTACACCACAAATGGAGAAGAAAGTCTTAAACAGCACAAGGAGCCAACACCAATCTCTAGTGTCGAATTATGTAAATGAGCACAACAGCCTGGTTGATCAGACCACCAACCAGGAGGCCTGGTCAGAGACCGGGCCGCGGAGACCACTGTCCTATGATAAAATACTTAGCAGGTAAGGCTGTCTAATGTACCAGTGACGGCGATCATCCTGTGGTATAATAACTAGAAAGTTTGTCTGTCCGACAATTATGAGCTTTTCTACAGTTCGCAATTATCTATTGACTTTTGCCAGTCACTTGGTTTATGTATTTCTAAATAGTTGTAATAGCTATTCGGAACCAAAAGTTTCAGCTAGCACGGGCTATGGTGAGCCCGTAGTAGACTTGCTAATACAGAATATCTCAGATGTTTACCTGCGTTTTTGAAGGGAACTATCAGGGGGAAAGCGCCAAGTCATTACGACTATATAGCACTGGGAAGGGGTCAGGATAAGGATTTGGGATGGGACGGAGGGAAAGGAATGGTGCCCCAACCACTTGGACGGTCGGGGATTGAACGCCGACCTGCATGAAGCGAGACCGTCGCTCTACCGTCCAGCCCAAGTGGCTAGGTCTGCGTTTTAGAAGAAGTTGTGTCAAAGGTGATCATAAGGTCAGAGCTGAACAACAGACGTGTCATATGACCTTCGAGTCGACAAGCAGGAGTTCTCATGATAAATTGTTTTAAGAAAACTCATTAACTCGTCGAAGTCTCAAAAAAGGGATTCGGGTAAGTTGAAATACGTTTTCAACACTTTGGTAAAATATTTTATACAGACATGAGACAAATGGTTAAACTCTGACACCTGTGGCAGTTTGCAGAAGTCGTACAGACAATGGCTTGTTAAAGGGACTTAAATATAAACGCAGGAGATGTGTATTAAATCCCTGAAGATATATATTTAAACACTTATGTTATATAATAACAAGTTGATTATGAAAACGTTGAAAATATGCCTTAAAACGCTAAATCTATCTACTAGATCACATGAAGCATGTATTAAATCTCATAAAAACTCGCTGAAAATTTATATTTAAAAGTTGTAAATGTGTATCTGAGTACAGGAAATATATATTAAAAAGACAAAAGAGGGTGTTGTGTGAGACTTCAGACGTGAGAAACTGTTTACTGTCCACATCCTCCGACTGACGCTAACAACACAGCTTCAAAGACTCCAGGAAGACTTCGTGATCATCTTATTTAAAGCAAATACGAAATTGCAGTTAAAAACGAAATAAGATTTGAACACTTATTAGTGTTGTTTGTGAGCATAGATCAAGTCTTCCCCTCACCTGGCAACACAAGTTCTCCCCTCACCTGGCAACACAAGTCTTCCCCTCACCTGGCAACACAAGTTCTCCCCTCACCTGGCAACACAAGTCTTCCCCTCACCTGGCAACAGTCTTCCCCTCACCTGGCAACACAAGTTCTCCCCTCACCTGGCAACACAAGTCTTCCCCTCACCTGGCAACAGTCTTCCCCTCACCTGGCAACACAAGTCTTCCCCTCACCTGGCAACAGTCTTCCCCTCACCTGGCAACACAAGTCTTCCCCTCACCTGGCAACAGTCTTCCCCTCACCTGGCAACACAAGTCTTCCCCTCACCTGGCAACAGTCTTCCCCTCACCTGGCAACACAAGTCTTCCCCTCACCTGGCAACAGTCTTCCCCTCACCTGACAACAGTCTTCCCCTCACCTGGCAACAGTCTTCCCCTCACCTGGCAACACAAGTCTTCCCCTCACCTGGCAACACAAGTCTTCCCCTCACCTGGCAACACAAGTCTTCCCCTCACCTGGCAACACAAGTCTTCCCCTCACCTGGCAACAGTCTTCCCCTCACCTGGCAACACAAGTCTTCCCCTCACCTGGCAACACAAGTCTTCCCCTCACCTGACAACACAAGTCCTCCCCTCACCTGGCAACACAAGTCTTCCCCTCACCTGACAACAGTCTTCCCCTCACCTGGCAACACAAGTCTTCCCCTCACCTGGCAACACAAGTCTTCCCCTCACCTGGCAACAGCCTTCCCCTCACCTGGCAACACAAGTCTTCCCCTCACCTGGCAACACAAGTCTTCCCCTCACCTGGCAACACAAGTCTTCCCCTCACCTGGCAACACAAGTCCTCCCCTCACCTGGCAACAGTCTTCCCCTCACCTGGCAACAGTCTTCCCCTCACCTGGCAACACAAGTCTTCCCCTCACCTGGCAACAGTCTTCCCCTCACCTGGCAACACAAGTCCTCCCCTCACCTGGCAACACAAGTCTTCCCCTCACCTGGCAACACAAGTCTTCCCCTCACCTGACAACAGTCTTCCCCTCACCTGGCAACACAAGTCTTCCCCTCACCTGGCAACAGTCTTCCCCTCACCTGGCAACACAAGTCTTCCCCTCACCTGGCAACACAAGTCTTCCCCTCACCTGGCAACACAAGTCTTCCCCTCACCTGGCAACACAAGTCTTCCCCCTCACCTGGCAACAGTCTTCCCCTCACCTGGCAACACAAGTCTTCCCCTCACCTGGCAACACAAGTCTTCCCCTCACCTGGCAACACAAGTCTTCCCCTCTATACCTTCTCCCGTGAGCCAGTGTGCTCTCATAACTCTCAAGGCTCGGAAACGCTCACAACTCTTGACTGAAGGGTAATAGACGGTACCCATGAGCCGGAGCCCAACCCCCGCAAGCACAGTTAGCAGAGCACAATACGGCAAGCACATACATATTCCCGCAGAGCTCAATAACAAAAAGATTGGGGGAAAAATATGCCCAAAAACGTTATCCTTTCTAAATGATGGCCAAACTAATAAAATTTTGTCTGCACAGGAATAAAACAATAATTTTAAAACACGATTATTTTTTTTCAGTGGAATTAACCAATTAAACAAACAGTTATTCTCATACTGGCGAAATTGTTGCAGAATTACGTGGAAAATTTTGGCACTGTTACAACTAAAGCAAAATTAATATTTTTTATTATAGAATTTTCAGCTGTCTGATTTAACAATTTTCTGAGTTTTCGATTATTTAGACTTTAGAGTGTTAGTGCATTCGCTTCCTAACCGATTTAACCCAAGTTCGATGCCTGGATACGGCGAAAAAATTTAACGTATTTCCTTTCACCTGATGCCTCCCTTTACCTAGCAGTAAACAGATACTTGCAAGTTAGTGAACTGTTGAATGTTGCATCTTGCAAAACGTTAATTGGTGACTAAAGCCATCCTTAATAAGTCTAACAGGATACCTGTTCACGAGAATGTGAACCATAAAATGACATCAATAGGAATATCAGGTGAAGTACGACAATGAATATTCAATTTCCTGTGTAACAGAATGCAAATAGCAAAAGTTAAAGAAAACCCAAGTCCACTCAGAGTGAAAGGCTCTGTACCTCAGGGCACAGTCCTTGCACCATTGCTTTTTCTCATTCACATATCAGATGTGGATAACATACAAATTACAGCTTCGTGTTATGCTAAGCAGGTGGCACAAAAATCAGCATGAAAATTACTTGTGTAGAAAACATTGCAAAACTACAAGCCGATGTTAATAATAAAGTCTTCGATTGGGCAACGGAAAATATCATGGTGTTTAACAGTGATAAAATCCAGGAACTTTGGTGTTTGAAAATGAAGAAATATAACGCTATACTGTCGATAAGACTTAAAAAAAAGTCCTAATCATAGTTGGAAAACAACATATATAAGATCTGAGAATTATGATGTTTGACGACCTGACATTTACTGAACATAACTAAGCAAATAAAACGTCAGCTAAGAAATTGATAGGATGGATTTTGTGAACCTTCAAATCTAGGGATCTACCCACAATGTTCACGCTATTTAAACCACAGGTGCTGTCCCGTCTTGAGTACTGCTCGGTACTCACTTCCTCTTTACAGCAGGAGAAACTGCTGAGAACACAGAGACCTTGTACAGTACTCACGACAAAGCTCCTAAACTTCTGGCTCCGTCTCAAAGCTCTCAAGATGGTGTGGGACGTGTTATCTAGCAGTTATCATTAAGAATAATTTTTTTATACTATTAGTGAGTAAATCAATTTGAGCAATGCAGGGATTCGAACCCTCGAGCCTCCTGATGATATATGGATTCTGTGGAACCGTTGTTGTTGTTTCAGATTTAGCTACTCAGAACGAAATATCCATGTAGCACGGGCTATGGTGAGCCCGTAACCTCTGGATTCCCAGGATGTATAACTTATACCATGTTGTGGTCCTGAGGTAACGTGCGCAGGTTGGGAGTACCCAAGTCGATGGTTCGAATCCGTCGCATTGCTCCAATTGATATTCTAATTGATATTCCGCATTATTGAGATTTCCTTGTTTATTTGATGCTGGTGGAGGACACCATCACCTGTACCAGAGAGGGGAGGAGATAGGGGGATAAAGATGGGAGAGGCAAGGGATAAGAGGAGAGAGGGAGTGGATAGGAAGAGAGAGGAACGTAGGGAGAAGGGAGAGAGACCCAAGGCGAGTACCCTGCCGTAATTATGTATATAAATATATATTATCACTAAGGCTGGCGCCAGCAGTAACAGGGAAGGTCACTCTGGCTGAGCGGGGCATGTCATGCCCTCCACAGTTCCTCAAAAAAACTGCATCTCCCTCCCCCTCCCCCGGTGGCAGCGTCGCTAATGACTAAATCAATACGGCAACTCGATCTGTTTCAAAAGTTTTGGATAATTACTTTTCGTTGTATATTTTTGCACGGGCTTTACCTCTCGCGTATATATACACCTCAGTATATATACGCGAGAGCACATATATACTGGTCTCAGGGGCTGGTCTCCAGGTTTTCAGCACCGCTCCTGTGCCAGGTAAGTCTACTACGGGCTCACCATAGCCCGTGCTACTTGCCCCGCTCCTGTGCCAGGTAAGTCCACTACGGGCTCACCATAGCCCGTGCTACTTGCCCCGCTCCTGTGCCAGGTAAGTCCACTACGGGCTCACCATAGCCCGTGCTACTTGCCCCGCTCCTGTGCCAGGTAAGTCCACTACGGGCTCACCATAGCCCGTGCTACTTGCCCCGCTCCTGTGCCAGGTAAGTCCACTACGGGCTCACCATAGCCCGTGCTACTTGCCCCGCTCCTGTGCCAGGTAAGTCCACTACGGGCTCACCATAGCCCGTGCTACTTGCCCCGCTCCTGTGCCAGGTAAGTCCACTACGGGCTCACCATAGCCCGTGCTACTTGCCCCGCTCTTGTGCCAGGTAAGTCCACTACGGGCTCACCATAGCCCGTGCTACTTGCCCCGCTCCTGTGCCAGGTAAGTCCACTACGGGCTCACCATAGCCCGTGCTACTTGCCCCGCTCCTGTGCCAGGTAAGTCCACTACGGGTCACCATAGCCCGTGCTACTTGCCCCGCTCCTGTGCCAGGTAAGTCCACTACGGGCTCATCATAGCCCGTGCTACTTGCCCCGCTCCTGTGCCAGGTAAGTCCACTACGGGCTCATCATAGCCCGTGCTACTTGCCCCGCTCCTGTGCCAGGTAAGTCCACTACGGGCTCACCATAGCCCGTGCTACTTGCCCCGCTCCTGTGCCAGGTAAGTCCACTACGGGCTCACCATAGCCCGTGCTACTTGCCCCGCTCCTGTGCCAGGTAAGTCCACTACGGGCTCATCATAGCCCGTGCTACTTGCCCCGCTCCTGTGCCAGGTAAGTCCACTACGGGTCATCATAGCCCGTGCTACTTGCCCCGCTCCTGTGCCAGGTAAGTCCACTACGGGCTCATCATAGCCCGTGCTACTTGCCCCGCTCCTGTGCCGGGTAAGTCACGGGCTTACCATATCCCGTGCTACTTGGAACTTGTTCCGAGTAGCTGAATCTATACAACAACAACGGCTGGTCTCAGTATACCCTTCAGGACAGTGATCCTGAAGGGTATACTGAGACTGAGGAGACTGCAAGAGTATCTTTATTAGAGAGTCTATTATCATTAGGATCATATAGTGCATGGCTTATACCGTACGACCGCTTAACCGGGTGGCATTATAAAGACCAACAACTCTATCCGGAATTGTCTGGCAAAGTTGTTTTGACCAACTCCCGCAGGCTGGACTGTGACCGGCTTTCCCCTAACGATTGCGTGGTCTGAGAGTGTCTGACTTTACAGCCTTGCGACCCGCACAGCCATCATAGCCAGGCGGACCCGGTGACTAAAGCAGAAATCTGTTCATGACTCTCTTGAAAGCTTCCACTGTTTTTCCAAACATTTATATATGCTGGCAAGAGTCGTGGGCCTTTGATGTTTACATTGTATTCTCTAATTGTGTCTATGGCACCCAGACTTTTCCTGGGAATGATTTTAGTTTCACTTCCTGCCATCTCGCCCAACCACTTGGGCTGGACGGTAGAGCGGCGGTACGCTTCATGCAGGTCAGCGTTCAATCCCCGACCGTCCAAGTGGTTGGGCACCATTCCTTCAACCCGTCCCATCTCAAATCCTTATCCTGACCCCTTCCCAGTGCTATATAGTCGTAATGACTTAGCGCTTTCCCTCTTTAATTATCTTCCTGCTATCTCTCTCACTGCAGTGTGCTTCCTTATCGTTGTCAGATATGGAACTTGACCCAGTATCTTCCATGTGAATGATACGAGACATTTTCCTCGTCTTCTTCCAAGGAGTACAGTTTGAGCGCT
>WNGS01080674.1:0-10000 GCA_020271785.1 Procambarus virginalis | reverse complement strand
ACAGGAAGTCCCCAGCATGGGGGGCTTGCACAGCTAGGAGACGCGCTCTGTCCTTCTGAGAAGCTACGTCCAGCAATGTTTTGGCGATGTTCTCCACTATGGGGCTATCCCATTTGGCCTGTTTACCGTCGTTTGGACAAGTTGGTCGGGTGTGTGAATTGGCGAGTGTGTCCCACCGACCAGCTCCTTCGACAAATTTGGGATCACGAATCCCAATGGAGTTCCTTAGGTATTCTGGTAGTATTTCCTTCACTAATTCACTTGTAGCACTGGTCGAGGATAAGAATGCCGGCAATGCTAACTGTGTCGCCTTGCGAATACCTATACCCCCGAGTCTAACTAATATTTATAGTCTAATATTTATAGTCTAATATTTATAGTCCGAGTCTAATATTTATATATATATATATATATATATATATATATATATATATATATATATATATATATATATATATATATATATATATATATATATATGTCGTACCTAGTAGCCAGAACGCACTTCTCGGCCTACTATGCAAGGCCCGATTTGCCTAATAAGCCAAGTTTTCATGAATTATTATATTTTCACTAATTTTTTTCTTATGAAATGATAAAGCTACCCATATCACTATGTATGAGGTCAATTTTTTTTATTGGAGTTAAAATTAACGTAGATATATGACCGAACCTAACCAACCCTACCTAACCTAACCTAACCTATCTATATAGGTTAGGTTAGGTTAGGTAGCCGAAAAAGTTAGGTTAGGTTAGGTAGTCGAAAAACAAATAAATCATGAAAACTTGGCTTATTAGGCAAATCGGGACTTGCATAGTAGGCTGAGAAGTGCCTTCTGGCTACTAGGTGCGACATATATATATATATATATATATATATATATATATATATATATATATATATATATATATATATATATATATATATATATATATATATATATATATATATATATAGACTTTTTTCTCGATAGTACCCATGTAGAAGTTAACTTCTACACGGCACCCAGTCATTACTACAGAGTGAAACATAATGTTAGTTTCCCTACAAATCTATTTATAGTAATGTTTACACACCACTATTCAATTGTGTGATTTAGTTGATTACCAGCGTATTAAATGTGAAGCATATATTTGTTGAGAGGAGATATTATTATTTTGGAATAAAGGTGAATATGGGCAGTGTTGCCATTTATTGTTTCATACTTTGAAGAGTGCTGTATATATATTGCAGAAAACGTGTACAGTATAATATTTAAATAAACTGTTGCAGAGTCCGGCTAATACGCTCTTTTCCAGACTGTTAAGAATTATACTCCCCCTTTGTAAATAGTCTAGTAGAAGTCTAGTATCGTCTAGTAGCACTTAGAAGGACGCGAACTTGCCAATGAATGAAGATATTAATGTTATAATTTCAAGTGGGAATAAGTGAGGGTGCGGCACTAGCACATAATGGCAGATCAGCTCAGGATTGAGAAGGACTTTTCCGGCAAGAAATACTCCAGAGACGTCCAGAGAGACGCTTGGTTTCAAGGGATATGATTGGTCAGAGGCGGGGGCCAGTACAGGCTGACCAATCAGGGCGTGGCGTAATGTGACGTCAGCACGCCACAGCCGCGGTCTGGAGAGGCGTCTACTGTCACTAGCCACCTGAAGGGAGAAAAACATGTTGCGTTGCTCCACGGTCCCCCTTTTTGGTGAGGTTTAGGCTACCAGACTGGACGTTATCCTAAGCAGTACTCGAAAGGCGAAGAGGAGGAGCTACTGGTCGACTTCTTAGGAAGAATAGAGGACCTGGACCATGACAAGATATCATTAATGGTTCAGCGACGGTGGAGCTCTAGTTTGTCTGGAGAGGCAACACTGGGGGTTGAGATTAATCCCGCGGGCCGTTCAAAAGTGTGGAACTGTGGAGGGAGGCCTAGCTGTCAAGTCCTGCTCCGAATATAGCAGAATAACAACCTCGGGGGAAGAGGCAGCTATCCTGCCCATCTCGTCAGCAGAAGAGGAGGACCAGTAAGTAGTGTAGGAGACTGATGGAGGTTTGGGCGACATTCGCCGCCTCCCAGTGTAATCATCAGAGGAGCTCAGTAGTCGGAAGCCGTCGACCTGCTGCTGTGAAGAGATCTACTGTGATTCTACAGAGAAGAGAGTGGAAGAGGAGCCCTGCAGTATCCACACAGAGTACCGGAGGGATCATCAGTCCACTGCTCGGGGCTGTAATGACTACAGCTTCCATGCTTCGACAGTAAAGTAGATTAAATTTCCCTCCTTTTCCCCTTATTGATAGGAAGTGTAAATCCATTATTTCGTGTACGTTGAGAGATTTGTTGTAGCAAGAAGGGCTCAGATTATGACAATTTTTGGCTAAGTGTAAATTTTGGTGATGTTCTTTAATGCAGGTGATCCAGATTAACTGTGTATTGTTAGTGAGAAGTTAAAGTAAATATTATGTAAGTCAAATTATTGTGACCTTCTTTGCAAGAAAACTTAAAAGTGATAGCTTAATGAATTCTGACTAGAAATATGGATGGATTTTGCAAAATTGTCAAAGTCTTTCATTGAGGAGTGTTGCCATATATAAACATTTGAGATATTTTTGGGCCTTAAGCTTTGTACTCCTAATTCCAGTAAATGGTTCAAATTCTTTATATAGTGTTTAGTTCCACTCCTTCATCCTCTATATGTTTATCATCTTGGATTAGACTGAGTGCTGAACACAAATAAGTAAGTAATTAGCAGACTGGAACAGGTGTTCCACTAAACATAGAGAAATTTATGTGGCCTTAAGTGGAGCTGTGGTCAGATTGGCGACCTTAGGCTATTTCGACATTTGTGGCGGGCAAGCCGGCAGGGAGGAACCTGGTCTTAGTGTCTGCATATACACTGACTGAAGACCCAGGGAACGCCTGACTCTCCTTACTCTCCATGAGGGCAGGCCGGGTTTGAATAATTCTTCCTTGTGAGTTATTAAGATGCTCCCTTTAAGTGAACAGTAGCGCTGTGAGAGGGGGAGTAAGATCCGAGAAGCGGGTGTGAGCTCGTCACAAAATATGTTACTTTTATTATTGTGTTTGGTATTAAGTCTCCATTTTCACTTTGTAAACTGTTTACCTGGGCTTATGACTGAGTATGAATACCGCCATCAAAGCTTGAGTTAGGACCGAGCACCATTATGTTGTTGAAGTTTACCTGGTGGCGGCAGATGAGCAAGCCTGGTTGGCGACCTGAGAGAGTTTGTTATTTGTGGAGGCCAGACCGAGGGTACTGAGCTGTGTGCATTGATGGTTGTGGAGACTGCGTCTCGGGGGACCATTGGCCTTATCCCACTCCTCATGGGGTACAAGGCCGGGGTGTGTGACCGGGATACCACCCTCGGTGATAGTGGCACTGCAGAAGGGGAGAACGCCACGCCACCCTCCTAATACATTTGACGTGAGAATAGTGTTTTGTTTCAAACTTAGGTTAGACATATATGTTAACAAGCCGTCCTCAAACTATGCAGCAACACGTGGGCCCAAAGATTCATTCAATAATTCATAAATACAAGATTATTATATACAAAAATTTTGTGTATAGTAAGGTCCAAATTAGGTTAGATTAGTGAAGAATTGTTTGGGAAGTGTTTGAACGTCATCAGTTGTGAGTCGCTTGTAAAGCGTTATCGTTCATAAACAATGTATTGGCTGCCAGACCAACACCATGAGGTATGTATTGATGAGCACGGGCTATTGTTATTATTATTAATATGAGTTGCATGTAAAAAGGAACCGTCTCGCATCAACCAATACGCCGCCTGTTGTGTCCTGTCAATCTATGTCCTCGTTAGTGCAGTGCAATTTGTACTAATTAACGTTCATGTTTGTGTATTTCAGACTGAGCACCAGGTGGAGACCCCGGACTCCGTGCGTCAGGAGGCCACCACGCTCGCTGCCCCGGCCTCCACCATGACTAGAGGCACCACTGCCAGTCCTGCTGCAGGAGCCATCGTTAATCCAGCCGCAAGTGCCATCCTAAATCCCAGCTCAGGTGCCATCATGGACTCAACCTGCGGAGCGGCCATGATGAACCGTAGCTCCGGCATGATTGACCCGACTGGTGCCATGTTGGAGTACAGCGGTGGAGGCATCACAGCAGTCAGCAGCGGCTCCATTTTGCATGCCGGGGATTCTGTGGAGAGCCGGATGGCTCGTCCGATGTCCGTTGCATCACCGGCGACACTGAGCCGGTACCAAGGTCGTGTAGGGCGCTCTGCCTCCTGCACCGGCCGGGGCAGCTCTTCACCTTCACCTCCTCCTCCTCCCACTGCCCCGCCGCTCCTCAGCCGTGGCCCTCAACCCGGAGTTCTTCCCACACGACCTCAGCACCAGCAGGGAGAGCTGTGTGTAGTCCCTCAGTGAGCATGATGTAACCAGGGGCACCCCTGGCAGCTGTTGAGTCAGGGACAGGTGATGAGTCAGAGGCAGGTGTTGAGCAGGGGCAGCTGTTGAGTCAGGGACAGGTGTTGAGCCAGGGGCAGGTGTTGAGCCAGGGGCAGGTAACGAGCCAGGGGCAGGTGTTGAGTCAGGGATAGGTGATGAGTCAAGGGCAGGTGACGAGCCAGGGGCAGGTGACGAGCCAGGGGCAGGTGTTGAGTCAGGGATAGGTGACGAGCCAGGGGCAGGTGACGAGCCAGGGGCAGGTGTTGAGTCAGGGACAGGTGTTGAGTCAGGGACATGTGATGAGCCAAGGGCAGGTGACGAGCCAGGGGCAGGTGTTGAGCCAGGGGCAGGTGTGAGCCAGGGCAGGTGTTGAGCCAGGGGCAGGTGTTGAGCCAGGGGCAGGTGTTGAGTCAGGGGCAGGTGTTGAGTCAGGGACAGGTGTTGAGCCAGGGGCAGGTAACGAGCCAGGGGCAGGTGTTGAGTCAAGGGCAGGTGTTGAGCCAGGGGCAGGTGACGAGCCAGGGGCAGGTGTTGAGTCAGGGACAGGTGTTGAGTCAGGGACATGTGATGAGCCAAGGGCAGGTGACGAGCCAGGGGCAGGTGTTGAGTCAGGGACAGGTGTTGAGTCAGGGACAGGTGTTGAGTCAGGGACATGTGATGAGCCAAGGGCAGGTGACGAGCCAGGGGCAGGTTTGAGCCAGGGGCAGGTGTTGAGCCAGGGGCAGGTGTTGAGCAGGGGCAGGTGTTGAGCCAGGGGCAGGTGTTGAGTCAGGGGCAGGTGTTGAGCCAGGGGCAGGTGTTGAGCCAGGGGCAGGTAACGAGCCAGGGGCAGGTGTTGAGTCAAGGGCAGGTGTTGAGCCAGGGGCAGGTGACGAGCCAGGGGCAGGTAACGAGCCAGGGGCAGGTGTTGAGTCAAGGGCAGGTGTTGAGCCAGGGGCAGGTGACGAGCCAGGGGCAGGTGTTGAGCCAGGGGCAGATGACGAGCCAGGGCAGGTGTTGAGCCAGGGCAGGTGACGAGCCAGGGGCAGGTGACGAGCCAGGGGCAGGTGACGAGCCAGGGGCAGGTGTTGAGTCAAGGGCAGGTGTTGTACCAGGGGCAGATGACGAGCCAGGGGCAGGTGACGAGCCAGGGGCAGGTGACGAGCCAGGGGCAGGTGACGAGCCAGGGGCAGGTGACGAGCCAGGGGCAGGTGTTGAGTCAAGGGCAGGTGTTGACCAGGGGCAGATGACGAGCCAGGGGCAGGTGACGAGCCAGGGGCAGGTGACGAGCCAGGGGCAGGTGTTGAGTCAAGGGCAGGTGTTGTACCAGGGGCAGATGACGAGCCAGGGGCAGGTGACGAGCCAGGGGCAGGTGACGAGCCAGGGGCAGGTGACGAGCCAGGGGCAGGTGACGAACCAGGGGCAGGTGACGAGCCAGGGGCAGATGACGAGCCAGGGACAGGTGACGAGCCAGAGACAGGTGGAACAGTTGGCAATATTTACCAAATGTTTCTGTACGGAACAATATGTTGTTGTGGCCTCAGGAATATTTGGGCCGCCGGTGCTTCACTCACTTCATTAATGAGGAATTAAAGAAAGTTCCCTCATAAATGTTCTCGGTGAGAGAACACAAGCGGAACTGAACGGAACAAAAAAGCGAGAATAAACCAGCAAAGATAAATGTGGCATAATAAAAAAATGTAGATTAACCATGTAAATAGTATGTACTAGTCATAAATTAGCGATAACGTTGCCCCCCCCAAGGTGTATATATTTTCTTCAATAAACATTTTTGCTCTTAGAGATCATCAGAGCTCTGCTGATTTTAGATTCGAATTGAACATGTATAAACTAGAGAACATTTGTTCAAAATGAACCTACATGTGAGGTTTAGTTATCTGGTGGAATGGATGTGCAATGATTCACTTGGCAGAAATGTTGAAATTGTGTCCTCTGTGGTGGGCTAGCCCCTGACAGTCCATGACCTCTGTGGTGGGCTAGCCTCTGACAGTCCCATGACCTCTGTGGTGGGCTAGCCCCTGACAGTCCCATGACCTCTGTGGTGGGCTAGCACCTGACAGTCCCATGTCCTCTGTGGTGGGCTAGCCTCTGACAGTCCCATGACCTCTGTGGTGGGCTAGCCCCTGGACAGTCCCATGACCTCTGTGGTGGGCTAGCCCTGACAGTCCCATGTCCTCTGTGGTGGGCTAGCCTCTGACAGCCCATGACCTCTGTGGTGGGCTAGCCCCTGACAGTCCCATGACCTCTGTGGTGGGCTAGCCCCTGACAGTCCCATGACCTCTGTGGTGGGCTAGCCTCTGACAGTCCCATGACCTCTGTGGTGGGCTAGCCTTGACAGTCCATGACCTGTGGTGGGTAGCCTCTGACAGTCCCATGACCTCTGTGGTGGGCTAGCCTCTGACAGTCCCATGACCTCTGTGGTGGGCTAGCCTCTGACAGTCCCATGACCTCTGTGGTGGGCTAGCCTCTGACAGTCCCATGTCCTCTGTGGTGGGCTAGCTCTCTGACAGTCCCATGACCTCTGTGGTGGGCTGCCTCTGAGTCCCATGACCTCTGTGGTGGGCTAGCCTCTGACAGCCCATGTCCTCTGTGGTGGGCTAGCCCCTGACAGTCCTATGACCTCTGTGGTGGGCTTGCCCCTGACAGCCCATGACCTCTGTGGTGGGCTAGCCCCTGACAGTCCCATGACCTCGTGGTGGGGCTAGCCCCCGACAGTCCTATGACCTCTGTGGTGGGCTAGCCTCTGACAGTCCCATGACCTCTGTGGTGGGCTAGCCCCTGACAGTCCTATGACCTCTGTGGTGGGCTAGCCTCTGACAGTCCCATGACCTCTGTGGTGGGCTAGCCCCTGACAGTCCCATGACCTCTGTGGTGGGCTAGCCCCTGACAGTCCTATGACCTCTGTGGTGGGCTAGCCTCTGACAGTCCATGACCTCTGTGGTGGGTAGCCCCTGACAGTCCATGACCTCTGTGGTGGGCTAGCCCCCTGACAGTCCCATGACCTCTGTGGTGGGCTAGCCCCTGACAGTCCCATGACCTCTGTGGGGGCTAGCCCCTGACAGTCCCATGACCTCTGTGGTGGGCTAGCCCCTGACAGTCCCATGACCTCTGTGGTGGGCTAGCCCCTGACAGTCCTATGTCCTCTGTGGTGGCTAGCCCCTGACAGTCCTATGTCCTCTGTGGTGGGCTAGCCCCTGACAGTCCCATGACGGCGTGGTGGGCTAGCCCCTGACAGTCCTATGCCTCTGTGGTGGGCTAGCCCTGACAGTCCTATGACGGCGTGGTGGGCTAGCCCCTGACAGTCCATGACGGCATGGTGGGCTAGCCCCTGACAGTCCTATGACGGCGTGGTGGGCTAGCCCCTGACAGTCCTATGACGGCATGGTGGGCTAGCCCTGACAGTCCTATGACCTCTGTGGTGGGCTAGCCCCTGACAGTCTATGACCTCTGTGGTGGGCTAGCCCTGACAGTCCTATGACCTCTGTGGTGGGCTAGCCCCTGACAGTCCCATGACCTCTGTGGGGGAGCTAGCCCCTGATAGTCCTATGACCTCTGTGGTGGGCTAGCCCCTGACAGTCCTATGACGGCGTGGTGGGCTAGCCCCTGACAGTCCAGACGGCGTGGTGGGCTGCCCCCCCCCACTGGGGGCATACCCACCCTATTATATATATAATATATATAATATATAATTGTAAATAAACAATCACCTGCCTCAAGCTGGACAAACCCAGCCAGTAAGATGTTGGTGTAACGTCACGGTCCGTTAACCTCACTGGGTGCGTGGGATTTAGAGTGAAAACCGACAAGCTGACCGACAACTTTGACCAAGCAATCCCAGATTCAGAAAGAAAATATCAACTGCCTAAAGCTGGGCACATGGAACGTCAGGACACTGACACCAGGTTTCTCTGACGACCTGTAAGAAATCAACGACGCCCGAAAAAACGCCTGTCATCGTTAGGGAGCTGAGCAAACTGCAGACGGATATTGTTGCTCTCCAAGAGATCAGGCTTCCATGATCAGGATCCGTGAAAGAGAGGGCCTTTTCCTTCTTATGGAAAGGATATCCTCCAGACGAGAGCATAGAAAACGATGTTTTCTATGCTCTCCTGCACTCCCAAAGAGGACAAGTCAGTGTAATTGGCGGATGCGCACCAACCCTGACCTCTCCAGCAGAGGCCAAGGAAAAATTCTACGATGACCTACACAGAGTCATAGCGAGAATCCCTGTAAAGAGCCACTGTTCATCCTGGGCGACTTCAACGCCAGAGTAGGTGCCGATCACAACTCTAAGCCCACTTGTCTTGGTCAATTCGGTATAGGGAAGACGAACGAGAATGGACAACGTCTGCTACAACTCTGCTGCCCTGATAGTCACTGTGTCACCAACACATTCTTCGGCACAAAGCCTCAACACAGTCTCTTGGAGACACCCCAGATCCAAGCACTGGCACCAGCTTGACCTGATTCTTACCAGGCGTGCAAGTCTACCCAGTGCCAAGATTACGCGTAGCTACCAGAGTGCTGTCTGTGACACCGACCACTCCCTGGTATGTAGCAGGGTCAAGATGCAAACAATGAGGATTCACCACTCGATAAAGGAGGACAGACTTCGCATCGACACCAGCAAGACCCGCAATCAGGACAAGGTGGACGGTTTTGCACGTGCGCTCGAAGAAGCCCTTCATGACCAGCCAGGGCCAACATCCACTTAATTTAAGATGGGAGCACTTCAGCAACGCTATGTTTAACGCTGCCATGTCCACCTTCGACAAGAAGATCAGCAGGTAGGCAGACTGGTTCAAGGCTCACTGGAAAGAAATGACACCAGTCAACGAAGAGACGAGAAATGCCTTAGCAGCCTACAAAGCCTGCCCAAGTCAGCGCAACTTGCAGATCCTTCGAGCCGTCCGCCATTGGCGCCTGCTCTGCTCCCAGATGCAGACTGCAGCAGATACAGACAATGTATCTGTATAATGCAATGTACCTCTCTCTGCTTTGCTTATGCCCGTGCCTCCCTCATCTCATCACAATCAAATTGATAATGTCCAGGACAGACCGAAAACGTCGTCTTCTCATTATCTACTATTGTGTGGTTTGGTCAACATCTGCAGCTGAAGCGCTGGGTCTAGTGCTACTCTGAGTTATACGCCACGAGAAATGTGGTCACCGAAGACGCCCTGAGCGCCATTTAGTGCCTGCCTGTGTTAATGGAGATCGACAGCGAACCGACCCTCGAAGAACTCATCGAGGCCCCAGACTCCTTTGCTTCTGACAAAGCTCCTGGAAAAGACGTTATTTCTGCTGAGACCTTAAAGTGGTGCAGAGGTAACCTGCTCATGGATCTGCATGAAATCTTCTACCTCTGCTGGAGAGAAAGAGAGGTGCCACAGAACATGAGGGACACCAACATTGTCACGCTATATAAGAATTAAGGTGACAGACTGCAACAATTACCGTGGCATCTCCCTCCTCAGCATAGTCGAAAGCTGTTTGCTCGAGTCACATTGAAGAGGCTCCAAGTACCTGCAGAGAGAGTATCCAGAATCACAATGCGGATTCCGAGCTAACAGGTCCAC
>WNGS01080669.1:0-11177 GCA_020271785.1 Procambarus virginalis | reverse complement strand
TGAGTACAGCAAGGATTCACTCATTTTATTTATATAAATATACAACTACACACTATTGAATAATATTACAGCAAAAAAACTATGAAAATCAATCAGAGACATTATAAATAATTAGGTAATATCTCTTGTGGCAACTCTGGCCTGACAGCGGGTGAGCAACAGACCGCCTGGGACTTACGCTGAGTCAGCGCCTGTTTTTTTGCCGGACTTCCCCGCCCTATAGTGAGCAATGTGTGTCACTTAAGATTTTTTATTATTTTCCCCGTGATCAGTGAAACCCAAATTAACAGGTTAGGAAAGAAAAAATGATTTTTTTTTCGAAAATGACATGCGCCTGTGCGGGCTGACAGGATATTAACCCAGAGCATGTTAAGGATTAAAGCCTATAATGCCACTGACGTCAAGGAGATAATCCTTTCCCTTAAAACCAAAGTCTAATGCCCTTGAGGAAATACCAACTTTAAATTTACAAAAACAATCCTCCAGAACTTTAGCCCCTGCAAGTGCATGCTCTTCAACAAGTCACTTGAACTCCAAACCTTTCCAGTATCTAAAAAAAAGCGAGAGTAAACCCCTGTCCACAAATGTAATGATCTCACAGATGTTAACAAGTACATACCTATATCAATCCTGCCGTAACCTGTCAAAATATTTGAGAAAATTAATCCTACAAGACGCTTTACTCTGCATCTAAGCCAAAACACAATGTACTTTAGCTCTTGCCAATATGGCTTCAGGACCCAAAAAAAAAGCACTAATGATGCACTTATTCGTGTGATTAACTTGATTCATACAGCTTCTGGATAAAAATGAGTTCCCTGTTGGATTATTTGTGGACCTGCGAAAGGCTTTTGCACTGTCAACCACAAAACCTTCATTCTTAAATTCAATCATTAGGGAGTCAGAGGTCCTCCCTGCAATACCTCAACTCCTACCTTACGTGACAGGACTCCCAGTATGTTGTCTGTGAATATTCAATTTCTTCCCCACCCTACCCATCAACATTGGTGTCCTCAGGCAGCATACTTGGCCTCTTCCATCTTTCCTCCATCTTACATTACATGCCTGTCCTAATGCCTCCCACACCTCAAACCACATTCTCATTTGCTACGACACAACCTTCTTTTACTCCAGTCCTGGACTCCCTTGCTCTAAATGCCACAGTGAAAGTCCATCTTGGCTAACTGCTAACCTAAACCTCACCCTTAATATTGACAAAACTTTTATATTTTATTTGGCAGTACAATCCTCTAGATCATATACATCTCAAAATATAACAACACCCCAATTTAGTAACAAATTATGATGGCAAATTCTTGGCACTTCTCATTGACCCACATGCTTAATTTCCGGGGACACATTCTAAATATATCTGAAAAAAGTTTCTAAAACTGTTGGCATTCTTTCTAAGATCAGATATTATGTACCCCGCCCTGCCCTGGTGACTCTCTATTACTCCCTCATCTATCCATATCTCACTATGGTATTTGTGCTTGGGGTTCTACAACCCAAAATCATTTACGTCCTCTAATTACTCAACACAAAGTTGCAATTAGGACAATATCCAACTCTGGGCCACAGACATCATTCGGTACCCCTACTCAAATCTCTGAATATGTTAGATATTAAGTCACTGCATATTCTCTCATGTGTGTTATACATATATAAAACGCTGAACTGTAATGCCAATTCTGACCTCAAAAGCTTCATAGAAGGTTGTAACAGAACCCATAAGCACCACACCAGAAATAAATACAGTTTTGATATCCTAGAGTACGACTTAATCAAACTAGAAATGCTTTACAAATCAAGGGACCCAGAATGTGGAATGACCTTCCCAACCATGTTAAAGACTGTACCTCTCTCAACCAGTTTAGATAAAAACGAAGCTATACCTAATAAATTCCCTGTAACCTGCCTTACCCCTCTATTGTCAACCAATGTCTGTTTTTGTTTTAAATGACGACTGTTTTGTCGACCGAATTGTATTTGTGCGTTTTTTCAGCCATGTTCCCCCCTTCTTAACTTTTTTCTCAACTCATTTTATTCCTTATGCTCAATTAGTCTCGAGCCTTAGTCATTTAAGTTTTTCATGCCCGAAACGCTTTGCGTAATAGTGGCTTTAGGCATTGTATGTACTAGCCCTATCTATAACTCCATCACTCTGTACAATCACTTGTATGTATGTACCTTACCTAAATAAACATTTTGATTTTGATTTTGATTTTGATTGAATGCACAGACATCATCAGGACTGGTTGTTCAGGAATTATTCCTATAGCATCAAGTTCCCACAATTGATGTACAGATTCCAATCCATCATCAACCATGTGGGGGATTTTAAGTGGTGATTGTTCTTCGCCTAGTCAGGCCACGATTACAGTTTCTATATGATGTGATTTTTCAGGAGTTGAAGGTTCAAGGTCTAGTATAGGTCCTGTCAACAATATGCCTCCTGCTGATTTGAGTATTTTCATACCCATACATTCTTCTGACAGAATGAATCGATGATAGTAGTCAGCTCCAACCAGGATTCCGATATCTCCTATGTAATCAGAATCGAGCAGAGGATCTGCTAATTGGATTCCTTTTTCTTTTAGGAATTTAATTGTTGCTGCCAGACCAGTCACTTCCATTTCAGTAGGAATTTTATCAACTACTATGGCTTCGACTGTCCCTTGGGATGTATCTAGGCAGACAATGAGTTGTACTACCAGAAATGTTCTACGACCTGAACTGGTAAAAAACCCTGATATGGATGTAGATAATTGCTTTGAAGATTTAAGTTTTAAATCTTCTGCCATCTTTTTACTGATAAAGGTTTTCTGTGAACCCTGATCAAAAAAGCCTCTTGTTTGAATACAAATTCCTTGATTGCATAGTTCTAGCTGTGCAGTAGGCAATATGGCTGTTGTAACAATTTCTGTATCTAAGGTATTGACATTACTCATTATGGTACAGAATTGTACGGCTGTTGTGGTATTATCATCTTTTGGCTTTGCCTGAGATGCAGGTTGATTACTGGATGTCTGTGATCTGGATTGAGTGTTGATATCACCACAGAGTGCTGTGTGATGTACACTTTTATGACAATACTGGCAGTTCTGCAATTGAGTGTTACACTTACTTGTATCATGCTTCCGTAGACAACGGATGCACCTGTTCAGAGATTTCAGTCGATTGATTCAACTGGCCCGGTCTTCATAAACTGTGCATTGATAAATAGTATGTGCTTCTTGACAGAATAAGCATCTTGGGGCACTTGCAGTTCCTTTGTCTTATCTGTCTTGGGAGCTTGATTTCCTACAGCTCTGTTAACTGTGTGGGATATAGCATATGAGCAAACATTACTCTGTTTCCACTTTGCAGAAGAGGAGTTTTGTTGCTTTGATTTTTGACTGCCAGTTTGGACATTTTTGTTTTTGTCCGTGGATTCACTTTTAGTGATTTTTTCTTGTGATCTAAGTTTTCCTCGGCTTCGTAATCTTTGTACGTAAGCTCGAAGTCCATCAAAGATTTGACTCTGTGATAAGATGTTGTTACAAGTATGTAACACTTGTAGGTAAGTAATTACATGCAAGTAGGTCATACAAGCATGTAACACTTGTACTCCTCCAAAGATTTCCTTAACCACTTAACTGTGCCAACGGAGTTTTCTCGGTCGGTGGGAAACTGCGCCAACCGAGAAAAATCGCTTTGATTTTTCGTAACCAATTCTAAATGTGTACGAGGTTGGTTGTGTACGAAATGGACTCTCAGGACATCCAATGAGTGGCAGCCATCTTGGAAAAAAATCCCAGAATTCCCTAGGGCTGCTGACTGGGTAAGTTCTGAATGAGCAACCATGGGTGGCGCACGCGCCTCTGGCTACCAAACACCTGTCCGACGCGGTGTTGAAAGATAATGGTCTGTCGGTGAAATTCAAACCTTATTGTTTGAAGAACATAAGGGTCATAATATTGGGGAAGTTAGGTGCAATAAGGACCTAATACAGAGGATGGATGCAAGTTATACAGCACCTATGAGGACGATATAGCGAGTGTATCCAGTTGTAGCTCTGAGCGTCACCCTTGCAATCCTATGCTATTTATTTAGATGATACTTGGATGAATCATTTTCTGCGTTCAGTCATGATGCAGCTGATACAAATAGCATAGATGAACAGTGTTTGCAACTTCCATGGTGGTGTTTTCCAAAGATATTTTCAAGAACACCTGAATCTCTTCCCAGCTAACAGACACTCTTGAATGTAACTGAATCTCTTCCTGACTGACGGACACTCTTGAGGTAAGCTGAATCTCTCCGTGTGGGACCATACAAAGCGATCTTTTCAAGACTACCTTACAAATTGATCTTTTCCTATAATCTTTTCAATACTACCTTATGCTTTACAAACTTGGTTACATACAACCTGCAAGTTCTAAAGCCAAGGGTGTACGTGAGTACGTTCTTTGCAAGCACACAGAATGAAGAAACAGGAAGCGAAAATTTATCTGTACTTGGTGCACTGAGAGCGAAGTCGCGCTGTGTACCATGGGCTATTTCATTGATTATTACTCACTTCCGAAGTACTGAGTGTGTAATACAGTGTGTTACTGTGTAAATAGTGTGTGAAACTGTACATATTGTAATTTTAGTTATTTTTTAACAGGCAATATTGCGACAATAAACATTTATTGTGGACACATTACTGCAACATTTATCACAGTTCTATGGAACATATTATGAACGTTCTGTATACATACTGTAAAGGACACAAATATGCATCATATACGATAAAAAAAACAAATAAAACCGCATTGGAAATACATAAAACAAATAATTGAAAATATATTTGTGGCAACACCTGGCGCTTGAATGGCCTGCTCGACCGTGTCTGGGCGAGTCACGCATGGGCGACCAGGCCCTGATGATGTCACAGCGCATCTTGTCCACGTCCCTACAGCCAAAGTAAGTGGAATTTGGTACTTATTTTTACATAGACATGTTCAGGGAAGGGAATTTCTCATTTTATGAAGAAAAAAGAATTTTTTGGGAACACTTCATTTCATGCGCACCGGGGGAATTTCTCAATAAACTCCGCGCAGCACGGTGGTTAAAGGATGTATTGTATCTGTAATATGTGTATCTACATTATTCATGATGTGATGAAGCATTTTGCTTTTTAATTTTTTTCTCGGCTTTGCCTTTTCTATTAAGTAAGTCTCTTTGAGATGCTTGATTAACTTCAGATTTTCTGAGGCTGCTTTCACTCCAGTGAAAGCATGAGATTAGGTGATCAAGACTATATTCTTGGATTAAGATAGTTATCTTAGATGGATGATAATATTTATATTGACATTGACAATGGGCTGTTAGCCTTTCAGATTGTGATGTGAGATTAAGATTGGTCTTAATCCCCAATTGTAGACTAGTGTAGCCATGTGATGATGACATTTGTCTATCACCTGATGTAAATGGTCTGTAGATTCAAGTGATTTTTTAGACACTTTGTGTCCTTTTCTTTTCTGTTTCAGTAGCTGGTGGAATACTGTCAGCCATTTTGACCTTTTCCAAGTTTCGGAGATTCCGAGATATTTTCTCTTTTCTGATAAATATGTATGATGTTAACGTGTTTTGATAAATGAGCTTTCCTGTCTACTTAGGTAATGATTCCAAAGATCGTCCTTCATTTCCTGCCTGGAATCTGGTTGTAGCAGGTGTTCAATTATCAAAAATACTGTAATAATTTGATTTGTGACCCGAATGCACCAAGTTGGTAAATCCTGTAATAATTTTTTAAAAATAGTAAATGGCACTATTTTTGCAAAGTTATTACAAGATCTGTTACCCTAATAGTTGTTTGATAAATACAGTAGAATGCCTACTGGTTTTACCTGTAATAGGGTTTGATACAGTTGATTATGGATAATTTGTAATGAAATGCTCTTACAGTGATAAAAACTCTTTTTAAAGAATATTATGTAATGAGCAGCTCTGAAAATCAGTTGATTAGAGATAATGCTAGATAATGCACTTAATATGTATGTATGTTACCACAAGTGAGGTAGATAATAGTATATATGATTAATATGCAGTTGTCTTTGACACTGATAGATTAAGTACTGTGGTTCTTAACACAGAACAATATTAATTATGCTATGACTGCTTACTAGTTAATGGATATGGTGGCTTAAGCCACTGCAAAACAATTTGTTTACTTAGATATATAGCTATGATAAATATTGGCTGATAGCTAGGTTAGGTTAGAATATGTAAAAATTTTCCAATGCAAAATCAAGAAGTTTCTTATGTATATGCCATTGAAATATATCTAGTTTCTAGACTATCTAGGTTTAGGAATAATTATCTAGGTTCGAAGGACCAAAAATGTGGGAAAAACCTGCTGGGATTGATATAAGAGGAGACTACCAGGGACTTGTACTGAACTAAATTAAAATTTACTGTCTGCATTAATCAACTAAAATCTCTAGCTAGGGTTGTAAATCCTAGCTCTTCTTTTCCTAATGACAGATTGTGGGCTGTAAGGGGCAGGTGGGTGAAGGATTAGTTCATAGGTTGATTGAAGATCCACATCCACCTGTCCAACAGGTGTCATGTTCACAGAAAAAGGTAACCATCCGTTTTCTATGTGCGGCGGTGGACGCCACTAGAGAAGGTAAAGAGCACAGGACGCCTGCAAGCTTGGGAGCTACTTCCATGTAATCAGTTTAAGTATTAAAGTCAGTAACCAGGAATGACTTTACATCAACCTTACTACCAAGACTATCTCAGCTATACACAGACACCACACTGGCGACGAGGATGAACTGGGAACGCAGGTATTTTGTTCAACAAAACACAAGGAAGGAGCATGCTGTCTCGCCCAGAGGAGGAAGGAGAAGCTGTCTGTGAGCACCATACCCGATGCTGTATGCAACCCATGCTGTGTGCTGACTGTTGCTGTGTGCTGATCGTTGCTGGTGCTGGCCGTTGCTGTGTGTGGCCAATGCTGTGTGCTACCCAAGCTGTGCTGAGTGTTGCTGTGAGAGGAATCTGCCGACGCTGTGTACGAAACGACGCTTTGATGCAGTGTACAAAACCCGATGTTTTGGTTACGAAACGACGCTTCGTGCTACAAAATTCTTCACGGCTGTGAACTAATGCTGCCTACTGCTAACAAACTGCTGTGTTGCTGTGAGTAGGACAACAACATGTACACAAGGGCTAGGTAAGAAGTCAGTTGCTGCTGTGTTGTGCACTGTTGTGAACTTTTGCATTAAAATGCTTGTGTGCTTTGCAAAATTAAAGTAATTACAGTGAATTCTTAAATAACATATACAGTGCAGTAAGTGTTATATATTCTGAGGAACATTTTAAGTGATAAGTTTAAATTTATTCAGTAAAAATGGCAAAATATACCTCAGTTTCCTGCATTTGATCCTGACTGTGACCAGACAAACCTGTCACAGAGGTGGTCAAATGGCTTAAAAGGTTTGAAAATTTGTTGATAGTTTCTGACATCAAAAGTGCTGAAAGAAAGCGTGCCTTTCTGCTTCATTATGCAGGTGATAGAGTTGTGATATCTTGATACACTGAAAGATACTGGTGGTGCTAAAGATTATGACACTGCCAAGGCCAAATTACTCTGAGCATTTCAAACCAAGGCAAAATACTGCTATGGAAATTATGCATTTCAGGAGAGCAAAACAACTCTCTAATGAAACTGTTGATCAATACCATACACGTCTGCAGGGTTTAGCAGCCCACTGTGAGTTTGCTGATGTTGACAACGAAATCAAACAGCAAATAATTGAAACATGCACATCTACACGTCTTCGTCGAAGAGCTCTAGAACTTGTTGATGATGAAAGTTCTCTTAACAAGATACTGGATATGGCTCGTCGAATGGAAGATGCTGCACGTGATGCTCGTGTCATGGAGTGCAGTGCCAACAACGGTTCTGCCACTGTTACTAACAGTCATGAAGGTGTAAGGTTCAGGGAGGACACCATGATCATAGAAGATATCATGCCAAACCTAACATTAAATTGAGCCGAGAACCACATCACAACTGGAGTCATGGAACAAGACTCAAGCAGTCACAACGACTCACATCAGAGGTTGTCAATAATAAATGTGTACAATTGTGGAGGAGATTACCCACACCAAGATAATGTTTGTCCTGCTCAAGGTAAGAAGTGCTATGAGTGTAGAAAACTAAATCATTTTGTGCTATGTGTCGTTCCGCACTAAAGAAACCACAATCAATAAATAAAAAGCATGTACGAGGATCAAGTCATAGGAGTCGAGGTGGCAAAACAACAATATTGCACCTCAAATCAAGAATGTTAATAATATACAAGACACATTTCATTACAACCAGTCTCAGATGACAGTGAATGTGATTATATTATGGAGTACAATCAATCACAAAATGGAATGATCTTCCAAACAACCCAGAGACTATAGTATACATTGCTGGCATTTGTCTCAAAATTCTCATTGACACTGGATCAAACATTGACACCATTGCTGAGTGCCACTATGAAAAATTTAAAAAACAGTTCCCAAAGCTTGAAAACTACAATGGTAAAGCCACTGCCTATGCTTCAAAGGTAGCCTTACCAGTGATTGGAACTTTCACTGCAGAGATTAAGTCAAAGAATGCAATGCTCATTACTACATTCCATGTTGTTAGGAATGCAAAGGAGTCTTTACTCAGTTACAAGACTTCAACCAAATTGGGGCTACTTCAGCTTTCTAATGCTGTAGCAGTGGAATCTGCAAACAATGTTGATGCTATTGTTGCTGAATTTTCTGATCGATTTAAATCCATAGGTTGTTATACTGATAGCAAGGTACATCTGCATCAACCCAGATGTAATTCCAGTTGCCCAACCACATCGCCGACAACCATTCCATACTCGCAAGAAAGTCGATGCCGAACTGGATAGGCTGATAGAACTAGATATCATTGAACGGTAACAGGCCCAACACCATGGGTAAGCCCAATTGTCACTCCACCAAAGCCGAACCCGAAGAATCCAGATGAGATCGCATTTGTGTAGACATGCGTTCCTCAACAGGCAATAATACGTGAACGCCATCACACCCCACTGTAGATGATATGATTTACCCCTGAATGGTGCAAACTGTATTCAGCAAGTTAGATTTAAACAAGGGCTATCATCAGCTTGACTTGATGATGGAGTCGATTCATCACAACGTTTACGACACATCGAGGTCTGTATAGGTACAAGCGCCTGAGTTTTGGTATAAACAGTGCTGCGAGGTATTCAGCACATCATCAGCCAGGTATGCAAGATATACCTAATGCTGACATACACATGTTGTGACTCATGTTTATGGCCGTACCCAAGCTGAACACGACAAACTCTTCTGCAACATTGCAAAGCCTACGAGAAAGAATTTGACGCTAAGCGAGCAAATTTGAGTTCAATAAACATAAAATGATTCTTTGGACATGTACTTAGTGACAAAGGTCTGTCTCCAGATGACATAAGAAAGTTGCAGATATCAAGAATGCTGCACCTCTTCAACTCCACTGAGTACATAGTTTTCGGGAATGGCAAAACTACTGTTCTCGTCTTCATCCCATTTTGCTACCTTACTACGAAGCCACTACGTGAGCTCCTTGAAGAAAACAGCATGTCGGGGAGGACTTGCAAGCGATGTCGAGCAATAATGAAGATTGCTGATGTCGGGAAAGATGCATAGTAGAAACTGCGACTGCTGCATACTCTGATCCATCACCTTCAATGGACACACTGGGAGTTAATGGTGGATGCCTAGTCCTGTTGTTTAGTAGGTGCTGTGATAGCCCACACAAACCTGGTCCACCAGATTCAGAAAGTAGTAATTGCCTACGCCAGACCATGCTCATACACAGAGTTGAGCAACGATACAGTCACACAGAGAAGCAAGCTCTTGCTCTTGTATGTGGGGCTGTGAACACTTCAATGCGTATCTGCTCGGTGCAAGCCCGTATACCACACGAATAGTTCCACGTGACCACAAACCGTTTGGAGACCATCTTCAAATAATCCAAGTCCAAACCACCAGCTCGCATTGAGAGATGGGTTCTTCGTCTGCAACCATATACCTTCACGGTGAAATACAAGCCGCGTGCAGGCAATCCCGCCGATTACCTCAGTCGACATCCTGCAAACCGTTTCACCATCACCAAGCAAGCATCAGAAGTGGCCGAGGAATATGTTACACTCTGTACCCTAGTGATGGCAGCTCCCTAAGGCTTCCCTATGCAGAATCCCGTCACTTGACAACCACTAGAGGCACCCACTCTTCTGCATCGCACGTGGATGCATTGACTAGACCCCAGGTGCGTTCCACGCCTCCCACCTCAGGGATGTTGACCAAGATGCATTCAAAGCCCTTGCACGCATCCAGACAGAATTAAGTGTTAGCGCAATACCGCTATTACTCACTCCTGTGCCTTGGACGTACTGTATCGTTGATTCCCAGCCGCTGTTTCCAGCAAGTGCCTCTGAAGCTTGCACTCACGGACACAAGGTCTTTCTGTTAGGACCTAAACAGCATCGCTAAGATACGGGAAAAGGTGTGGTTTCCTGGCATGAATCGTCAAGCTAAGGGGGGAACATGCAATGATGCCTGTGTCCCCCTTGCCAAGCTGCAGTGGGATACTTAAAGACCAACCACCTCTACAACCTTCTACCACTACCTGCTTGCACTCATGGACGGAAGTAATCGTATGGACTGTCGTGGTGGACCGGCTACCCAACTGGAGTAGTGTACTTGATGTGGTAGTCAGTTGATGATCACTGCCTGTTCACGAGGATCCAGAAGTAGAAGAATCATCACCGTCCTAATCCTGCACAAGGTGGCCCGTCATCCCGAAAACCTTTGACAACAGATCTTTTCAAATCTTGGGACTTTCCTGAAGGTGTCTAAGACACGGACAATGTGAACCGGCCATTTAAGGGAACAAGACCTTTGTCAACTTTGCTGACGCATATTGGAGTACAAACACCGGGGGGGGGGGGGGGGGGGGGGCCGTGTGATGCCACCTACATCCTCCAGCCAATGGCGAAGTACGAGCGATTCCGGCAAACCCTCCTGCAGGAAGCGTGCTACGCTGTGCTCCATGCCGAAGGAACGAATCCTGGCAACAAGCTATGGATGCTTTCTCAGGATGC